>QAPF01000545.1:0-26353 GCA_004367935.1 Colletotrichum sidae | reverse complement strand
TAATAATAATAATAATAATAATAATAATAATAATAATAATAATAATAATAATAATAATAATAATAATAATAATAATGGTTAGCCAGAATATTACTTTATATTCATATAGTAAATTACATATAGTAAGTCTTACTTTCTAGAAAATACGACTAATATATAACTCTTTAATTCTTCTAGAAAAAATATATCTTAATTATTATTTTAGATAAGTGATTATTATATTATATTATATATTACCATGATTAAAACCAGACTTTTCAATAATTTATTTATATATTAAGCTAGAAGTTTTTATATTTTAAAGAAAGATTAGAATTAATATAAAATTAAATAAATTATTTATATAAACTTTAAGTTTCTATAAGTTATTCAAATTTAGTAAGATATCAATCTTGGAAGTTAAGGAAGCTTATAGATATAAGAAATTAAAATTGAATTACTATATGATAAGTCTTTACTAATAGTGTAATAGAAATGCTGCTAGTAGGTGAAAATATTTAGTTTGACGATATTGTTTTTGTTCCAAAATCGCGTTGTGGCGGGGTGACGGGGGGCACTTACTGTTCAAGCGTGTTAATCCTGACATCTGCTGCACATACTGAGGCCCTTTTATCTCCGCCCCCGCTCCCAGGTTCGCCTCCATACTCTCATCAATCCCCACTCACGTTTACTTGCACTATGTCGAGTTCCATTCCCCTCAAAACCTAAGCTTCACATGGTACGATGGTACGGAGTACAGGAGGTACCTACTCCGAAATCCTGCAGCCCCTGTTTCCTGTTGGTTTTCTTATATGTCGACGTCGGAGGTATTGATTTACCCCTCCCAACCTCTCTGCCTAACATTGCCCCGAGCTTTTCAACTCTGCCCCGAGATTGTCGCCTTGCCTCTCCGAATCGTCTTACACAATCACGCCTGCCTGCGTCATTCAATTTCCGCGTCTCAAGTCACGCATAACTACCATAGTTGGTGTGCTTTGCGCCAGCGTTTCCTTCCGCCTTTTGCGTTCTCTCCGTCCCGCTCGCGCGCGCCCGTCGGCTGTGTCGCCAGCGTGGTTCGGATTTCTGCCAGCTGTCTGCCTAAAGTCCCGTCGGCTAGTTCCCGGACCTTTAACGGCGCGATTGCCGTACTTGCATTGAATAACACCGTCTCTGCCCCTCAGTCTCGAATACTAGAGACCAGGAGATGCATCGGAACGGTAGCCGGACACCGCCCAGCGCCAATCTGAAGAGGAACAGCATCACCAATGGCAACAACGATCAGGATTCTGACGACCACAGTGGTGATGAGAACGACCTGGATCAAGATGATCAGGATGCCTCTCGTCCTGGGAAACGCAAGAGACCCATATCTGTCTCGTAAGCTGGTCCCCCCCCNCAACCTACCCCCTCCCCACCCCCCCCCCCCCCCCCCCCCCTTTTCTTTTCTTTTGGTTCCATTTCGGTTCCCCGGCGGCACAATGCCTTAACACTAGATGCCTCTCCTGCCTTCTCTGGCCTATGATTCCCCTTACGTTGGACGTCAGTCGTCCTATCATACGTTTGGCTACAATCATCTCTCTCGTCTCGCGATGCCCACCCCCTGCCCCAGCCTCTCCTCTCTGTTTTCACTCGCTAAGCATATTCCCTCTATCCATACATAATCAGCACCTCGCCGTCAAGCCCCCATCCCCTGCCCTCTCCTCCCCACTCCTGTTGGCTTCATTGCTTTTCTGGCCCTTCGTGCATCTTACTGTCCATCTTCAACACCTCCTTTGTCTCTTGCTGCTCTATAATTCCCATGTCACCTTCGGAGCATGAGACCATTGAGCAGAACCCAGAAGCTAACAACGCTGTTCCAAGGTGTGAGCTGTGCAAACAGCGTAAGGTATGGTACCATCTGCGTTGACAGGGTCACCTCCGCTTTTCCATTCCTTGGACACACTTTTCCACCTCGAAGTTGCAGCCACGGCCTCTTTCATTTCACAGCATCCGTCCCTGTTTCAAGTGCTGGTCCAATCCGCTGGCTCTTCCATACCCTACACCACCCGCACTGTTTCTCTGTGCGGGCGCAAATGTTGCGTTCTCCGAGCTGACACAACCCCTCAGGTAAAATGTGATCGCGGACAGCCCTCATGCGGCTGGTGTAGTCGCAACGGTGCACTTTGCGAGTATAAAGAGCGCAAAAAGCCTGGTCTTCGTGCCGGATATGGCCGAGAGCTCGAGCAGCGGCTGGACAAGCTTGAGGAAATACTAAGGACCCACGCCGAGATTCTCCAGGCCACCCTCACCTCCACCCATCACAGCGGTACCGCACCTAGCATCAAGAACAGCAATCCAAGCCTACCGAGCGACCAAGGCACACCAAGGGAAACCACCAACTTGTTCCGGCCGCCCGAGACAATTCGGACACCCCAAGCAGAGACAGCACTTTTCCTGCAGAAACCATCAACCTTCCCTACAGCCTCCCATTCCATAGAGTTCGGAATGCCTCCCCCGACCCCATCAATGCACGAGTTTCAGGGACAAATGCCCATGACGAGCATGTCGGCGCCACACGTCCACGTCCCAGCCATGCCGCACCCTAGCAGTGCGGCTCAGGAGTACTATGGAACAGGCCCAAGCCAACTCCATTCTCCAGACGGCCCGATGGCCCAGAGGCAGGCCTCCGCCACCCCTGACCAAGACCTTCCGCCCTACGACCTACTTTACGCCCTGGTAGATCTATACTTCAAGCACATCAATACATGGTGTCCCATCCTGCATAGGAAGACCACCCTTGACTCTCTGTTTGGACCTTCCACTCTTGAAGAGACGGACCGAATTCTTTTACACGCCATTGTGGCCACGACGCTGCGGTACTCGACGGACTCGAGGCTCACATATGATAGTCGTCAGCACTACCATGCCATATCGAAACAGAAGGTGCTCCTGTACGGCATGGAAAATTCGTCGGTCAAGGCGCTGCAGGGGCTTGTGGTACTGGCTTTGGATCTCGTCGGCAGCAGTAATGGACCTCCCGGGTGGAACATTATGGCCCTTATTACAAGGTCCGTTGTACAGCTTGGTTTGGCCGTCGAAAGCACTTCATTCTCCGTCTCACCGAACTTCACCTCAATCTACACGCTGAGGGCCATGATATTGCCAGAGCCAAGAGATTTCATTGAGGAAGAATCCCGGCGGCGCCTGTTCTGGATGATCTATCTACTTGACCGATATGCAACGTTGGCAACCGCCTTCGAGTTTGCCCTCGACGATAGGGAGATTGACCGCACGTTGCCCTGCCGTGATGACTTGTGGATCAAGAATCAGAAGGTTGAAACCCGTTGGTTTCGTACGCAAGATCACGCGGAGGACACAAATCCAGAATACGACACGAACAAACCGGAGAACCTGGGCGCTTTCTCATACTATATTGAAATACTGGCAATCCTTTCCAAAGTTCATAAGTTTCTGAAGCAACCAGTGGATATTAGCGCATTGAGCGACGTCGAGCAATGGCAAATGCGGTATAAGGAGCTCGACAACATGCTCACTTCGTGGAAATTTGGATTACCGGGGGAGTACGGCAACATGGCCAAGCTGTTTCAGCCTGGGAATAAGACGCTGAACTGTGGCTGGGTCATGTTACATGCGACATACCACACCGCCGTTATACGGCTACACTCATCAGCTGCATACCCCACCACACGGTCCCCCATCTTCACACCTTCCTACAGCGCTTCTCAGAGATGCCACGGTGCGGTTGAAAACATTGCAGCATTGGGGGAGTTTGTAGTCAACAACGGGCTTTTGGCGAAACTGGGTCCCCCTTTTGCCTTCACTCTCTGGGTGGCATCGCGACTTCTGCTCGTACACGGCTCCACAGTCGAGCACAAGCTGTCCCCACAGATCCAGTTCTTTGTGGAAACGCTGCGTGAGATGGGACGGTACTGGCCCGTGGCAGCGCGTTACTGCCTGCTGTTGCAGCGTGTGCTGGACGAGCATCGTGACAGTGAGCGTCAAGGCGACGGCGTCACACCGAGCTCGGTCAAAATTTTAGCTGACATGCGCCGCACTGCCTTTGACCTTGACTTTCTCATATCCAGGCAACCCCGGGCGAACGGCATGCCCAATCACAATCGGCTGCCGAGTGCGACGCCGGCGAGAACGCCAGCTGCCAATGAACTCGAGTATCTCGATGTATTCGATTTTTTCAACGTTCCGCGGCTGCCACTAGGCAATGAGAACTTGGCCGGAATTCATAATACGCCGGGAGCTGGTAACGGGCAAAATGGTCCATCGTCGGCAGTGGAAGGGGCTAAAGAAAGGGGCGGCTCCAGCGGGCCGGCCCCAGCTGGGAACGAGTTCAACATTACTAACTTTATGGTCGACGCTAATAGTGACTGGTTGTTTAAGCAAGAAGGTGCAAAGTTTAGATCATAAAATTGAGTATATATTTTGAGAATAAATTAATGAATCAATAAATAAAAAATAAAAAATTTAGTTGAATTTAAAGATATTTTAAGCAGATTAAGTATTTTAGTTCTTTATATTTATTATGAATTATTATTAGTATATTTAAATATTAATATTTAAAAATCTTTATTATTTAATTACTTTTATTCTATATTTAAAATAATATTAAAGCTTTTTATTATATTTGGTTACTTTTGCTCTATACTTAGAATAGTATCTAAGCTCTTCACCCTATATATAGATTTACTTATAAATTTTACCTGATAATAGTATTCGTGCTAATACTAGCTTATAAGTAGTTAAAATAGTAATAAAATTACTTATTATTATAGATAATTATACCCCTGGTTTTAATATTTAATCCTATAGCGGTAGAAAACCTTATAGTAATAATTAGGGAAAGTCTTATTGAGGCTAGGGCTTGATATATATAGCTAAAAATAACTACTAAAATTATAAGATTAAAAACTTTTATAAACCTCTTGAGATAGAATAAAATAGAACGCTAAAAACTAGGTATTTTATAATCCATTATTTTTTTATAATTTTTATAATAGAATTAAAATCTCCTTAAAATCTATATAGCTACTTATAAAAAAATAACTATAAGATAGGTATAGAAATATCTAGTTATAATTATTATAATTAAGGCTATTAATATATTAGACTAGGTTTTAATAAAATTATTCTAAATACTATAATTAATAAGTAGCCTATAGATATTTAAAAGAAAATTATCTAACTATTTTACGAGATATTACATTAAGTTAGTAATATTAGAGACTAAGTATTAATTAGATAATACCTTAATATTAATATCTTATTATAATACTAATTACTAGATATTTTAGAGTATTATAGTGATGTAATTATAGGGGTTTTAAAAGCTATCTAGTTATATTAGAAGTATCTATATCTATATAAGTATTATTTATATATTAACTACACTTAATATATTAAGATTATTTACTAATAAGAATAAGCTGAGTCCTACTATACTTATATAGAAATTATAAGTTAGCTCGTATTAATAGTAGAGAACTTTTGTATTAATAGTCTAAAGTTTTATCTTAAGAATAAGTAAAGCTTAGTCTAAAAGATATTAAAATTATAGATATCGAGGTTGTAATAAATATTCGAATAGAGTACCTATAGTTAGTAGTAATTAAATATCTTAAGATATTTAAATTATATATAGCTATAAAGGCGTGAAGGCGTAAAGGTGTAAAATTGTCGCGGAAAGAGTTGTTAGTTATTTATTATTTGCGAAAAAGTTAATATGGGGTAGGTATACTAATTACTATAGCTATAAAAGGTTTAGCCTTAGATTAACTAGGAGCTAGCTGTAGTAGTTAGTAGGGGGGTAGGAGGGCTGAAGTTATACTTCAAGGGGTAATATGTCTACTAATAGTCGTAGTAGAGAGCGAGCCATCGGCCCCTCCTGTTTTTTATTATATATATAATTTTAACTACAAATTTTATATACTAATAGTATTTATATTAATATAAATTTATAATTAATTAAAATAGTAGTAAAATATTAGTTATTATAGATAATGATTTTTCTAATTTTAATATTCAACTTAAAAAAATTAATAACTTTATAGTTATAATTAGAAAAAAACTTATTAATACCAAAGTTTAATACATATAGCTAGAGATTATTACTAAAATTATAGCATTGAGAACTTTTTAAATTTTTCTAAATTAGAATATAATAGATATCTATCTTAAGATATAGAAGTTAAATATTCTATAACTTGTTAATTCTTTTATAATCTTAATAATAGAATTGAAATTTCCTTAAAATCTATATGCCTATTTATAAAAAGAGAATTATAAAATAGATCTAAGGATATCTAATTATAATTAGTTTAAATAAGACTATTAATATATTAAACTAAATCTTACTATAATTATTCTAAATACTATATTTGATAAATAGGTTAAAAGTATTTGAAAGAAAATTTTCTAATTATTCTACAAGTTGCTATATTAAGCTACTAATATTAAAGAAGTACCAATCAGATAATATCTTAATATTAATATATTACTAAAATCCTTCTAATTACATATTTTGAACCATTATAATAGTATAATTATAGATTTTTTAAAGGCTATTCAATTATATTAATAATACTGATATTTTTTAGAACTATCGTTAATCGACCTATTATATTTCATCAATATATTAAAGATTAGTTACTTAGAGAAATAAATAAAACTCTATTAAATTTATATAGAGATTATAAGGTGATTTATATTAATAATAGAAAGCTTTTATGTTAATAATACTAAGCTTTATCTTACAAATAGGTAAGATTTAGTCTATAAGAGAAATATAGAGGTTATAAATATTGAAGTTATAATAAATATTAAAGTAGAATACTTATAGTTAGTAATTTAGTCTTTTTTGCTTTATACCTAGAACAGTATCTAAGCTTCTTACTTTATACATAGATTTAACTACAAACTTTACCTAATAATAGTATTTATACTAATACTAATTTATAACTAATTAAAATAGTAATTAAAGTACTTATTATTATAGATGATTATATTCTTAGTTTAAATATTAAGTTTTATAGTAATAGAAGACTTCGTAGTAATAATTAAAGATACATTTATTAAAATTAAAGTCAATATAATATATGTGTCTAAAAGCTACTATTAAAATTATAAGGTTGAGAACTTTTTTAAACTTCTTAAGAATAGAATGAAATATAATACTAAAAGCTAGGTATTCTGTAATTTATTTATTTTCTATATTTATACTGTTATAACAAAACTGAAACTTCTTTTGAATCTATATAGTTATCTATAGTTAAAGAAGTATCTTATAAATATAGTAATATCTACCTTTAACCCCTTTAACTAAAGATATCAGTTTATTAGATTAGACTTTGATATAATTATCTTAAAAGCAATAATTAATAAGTAATTTATAAATATTCTAGGAATAATTATCCAGCTATTTAATAAACTACCATATTAAGCTAAAGATTTCAGAAACTAAGTATTAATTAGATAATACTTTAGTATTAATCTACTACTATAATACTAGCTACTAAATATTTTGGAAGATTATAATAATATAATTATAATGGGTTTAAAAACTATTAAATTATATTAGAAATATCTATATTAATATAAGTTTTATTTATATATTAATTATACTTGATATGTTAAATTTATTTATTAACAAGAGAAAGCTAAGCTCTACTATATTTATATAGAAATTATAAGTTATTTTATATTAGTAGTAGAGAAGATTTGATTATTAATATAGAGTATCGTCTCAGAAATAAGTAAAGTTTAGTAAAAACATCTAAGTTATAGACATTAAAGTTATACTAAATATTCAAATAGAGTATCTATAGTTAATAGTAATAAAACATCTTGAGATATTTGAATTATATATAGTAATAGAGAGATATAAAAGTATAAGAGTATAAGGGTATTAAGGAATAAAAATAGAAAAGCGTAAAAATATTGCGGAAGGAGTTATTAGTTATCTATTATTAAAAAGTTAATATAGAAAAAGTATATTAATTATTAACTATAACTATAAGGAATTCAGCAATAGATCGACTAGGAACTAGTTCCAGTAATTAATAGGAAAGTAGGAAAGTAAAGTTATATTGAAAGAGATAATATATCTACTAATAATAATAGTAGAGAGCGAGCTATTAGCCTTTCTTGCCTATAGTAAGTAATAATTAAGTGTCTTAAAATATATAAATTATATATAATATTCAAATATAAAGATATAAAGGTATTATATAAAAGAGTATCTATCATTTTTGATGAAAGAGATTCATATGGAATAGATATACTGATAGCTATAATTATAATAAGTTTAGCTTTAGGTTAACTAGAAGCTAGTTATAGTGATTAATAAGAGGATAGGAAGATTTAAAGTTATATTTACGAAGTAATATATATATTAATAGTTATAGTAGATAGTAAGCTTTTTATCCTCTTGAGAATATTCATTATTAATTTAAAGTTTATACTGTTTCATGACATTTATAAAGTATATTAAAATATCAGATAATTCTAATAATCTATTTATAAACTTCCAAATTATTATTTAAATTAACTTTAAATTTAAAGTTAAAATGGAAAACTTTGTTTATAAATAGATATAAAAGAGTATCAAATTATATAATATATAAATTATATATATTATGTTTCTCAGAAATATCAAAAGCCTTTAGATTTAAATTTGAGATAATTGCTTTAAATTATTAGTATAATACCTTACATTTATTATAGCCTTTAATATATAAATTATTTGAAAGAATATAATTAAAGGTTTTCATTAGAAGATACTGAGATGTAAAAGTAAAGTCTTTATTACTATATAGATTATTACTCAGATTTCTTAAATTAAACCTCTTTAATTAAAAATTCTTTTTTATACCTTAATAATTATAGCTAATCAGTTGTCAGGTATATTATATAATACTATCGATATACTTTTATTATTATCCTTCCTTCTAGAAGTTTTAATCTCTAAGGTTATAATTGCATATTTTCCTAATATTAATTATAAAATGCTATATAATATTGCTAATTCTTCATTATATATAATATTTCCTTTTGAAATTAATTAACATTCTGCTATAATATTATTGCTTATTCAAATGTTTCTTTTCAATTTAATTAATAAAACTAATCTTTACTTATGATTACTATTAACTTCTATTTAGTCTTTCTATTATTTATCAAGACATTAATATCTTTATTATTAACTTGATAATATATCGAAATCTTCAATTATTATGATACTATTCGTATAAGAATAATATTTCAAATTCTACTAGAATTATTTATAACAACTTTACTATACTCTTAGTAATTACTTTTTATCTCTCCTATATATATCATTTTCTTTAACTTCTCATTCTCACTTATATTTATCTTTCTAATATCTTTCTATATTTACTTTTCAGCTACTTATTACTTAGTATTTTCTTTGATTTCTTTCCTATTCTATTAAACTTAGTCTTTTCCTTTTCTTCTATTACTAATATATTATATATTTCATCGTAATATTTTATATTACTATTATTATAACTATTCTTTCGTCTTTCATTTATGATAGTAATAATATTATACATAAGAATCTTTTATACTTCTAATCTAGGAAATACATATTTTACTTTAACTATCTAGTTTTAGATTATTTTAAGATAAAAAAGTTACTTTATATTATTCATAAGTATATATTAAAATATCTGTTCTATAAAAAATTAAATACAACTAATAATATAAGTTATTTTCTCATTATACCTTCACTATTTATATTAAGTTTTATATCTTAAATTCTATTGAAATCATATAGTATTACTTAAGTAATTTAGAGTTTAAGTATTTACTTCTATAAACTCCCTAAGTAAAACACTATCTATTTAAATTAAAAAAAACAAGCTACTTTACATCTTCTTTAAAGTCTTAATAAAGTAATATTATATTAATAAAGTTATTTAACATTCTCTTATTAATAGTAAAAGATCATGTTAATTTTCAAGTATTTTCTTTTCTAAAATGCCTTATCTATTCATAAGTATTTAAATATTAAATACTTTATTATTATAAACTTTAAAATATTTACCTTACTACCTTTACTAATTGATTCAACAAATCAGATACTTTTATAAAGGTTTATAGCTAGAAGCCTAACGAGGGAAAGAGTAATAATACTAAAAATTGGTCTCTTTGAATTATAAAACTTCAACTTAGTAAGCTAACTAATAGTGACTATAAGAAAGCTTTTATCTTAGAATAACCTGAAGTTATTATATTAAATAATATATAGTAAACCTACCTATCCTAGCTCTCTATATAAATCATAAAATATATCTTTATAACTATTCCCCCCTTTATAAACTGTAGGCCTTAAAACCTATAGATATTATATAACTACTTTTTAAGATAATCTCTACTAACTACTTACTAAATCTTTAGCAGTTGGAATAATAGTTAGAATAATAGAATATTAATTATAAAATAGAAAGTTTTTCTTATATATATCTTAATAGATAAAGCTTATCTTATATATATATTAATATTTAAGGCTCTTGTTATATATATATTAATATATAAAGCTCTTATTATTATATTAAATTAATAAGACTTCTTATAAGCTTTTATTAATTTATAAAATCTCCTACCTATTAGTCAAATTTCAGTATATTAACTAGTAAAGCCAGTATATTAACTAGAATCTTTAAAGTAAACCTAAAGTATCTAACTCCTTCCTATATTTATATAAAACTTCTTATAAGATATCTTAGTACTAATTAAATATTTAGAATCTCTTATAACTAATTAGACTATTAAGATATTGATATATATTTACTAACTAATTACCCTTCATGGCATTTTTACTATATATTACTATCTAACTAACTATAATCTGTATATAATTTATAAAGCTTTTTAATAAGCTTTTAATAGGAAAATGCTTATAACAAATCTTTATAAAATAGCCTAACTTCTAGCAAGATATATAGAATTTGTTAGAATAATAAATAGTTATAGTATATCTTAACTTATAATATATTTTATATATAATTTCGAAGTATAAGTATTTTAAAGTCCTTTCTAGAGTATTAGTTTACCTATAGTAATTAGATATTAAATCCTTAGTAGTAATATTATAGTTAGTAGCCCTTTTAATACTCAGTATAACCTTCTTTCCAAAACTACTAAAAACCTCCTCATAAAACTATAATATCTCTTAGAAATACTCAGCTACTAAAGCTACAACTCTAAATACCTAATTATCAAACTTCTAATACTATAAATACTATTATAACTTAACTTCAAAAGAAAAGTATAAAAGTATAAAACTTCTGAATTAAAAATACTTAATACCTTATAAATAACTAACTATTTCGTATAAAACTTTAATAAGAGCTAGCCCTCCTGCTAAAGTATATAAAAACTATTATACAAATATAACTCTTATAGAATAAGATCAATTAATAAGTAATAAATAAATACTATAAAATTAACCCATATAGAATCTAATAGTAATATATAGTAATAATTATACCACTATATTTATGAATTAAATAATAATTCTATTATAACCTACTAAATCTTATATACTTCAGAAGCCTATAGCTATAATATATAGCTATCTAAAATTACTATCAGCCAATCTTCAATTTCGTATCAAGTAGCACTATTATAAAAAGAACTATAAAGATAACTAAGAAGTTTAGAGTAATCTTTATAATTAAAAGTTTCTAGAATTAATAGTATTAAAATAACTGATAATTTAATATTAAATAACTATATTAATATAATTTCCATAGAGCAGTTTTACGTATTTAGCCTCCCGACTGATAGGTAGTCTTATATACCACTTAGTAAATAATCTCTATAATAGGAAAATACCTAATTATATACTATAGCCTATATATATCTCTATAGGTAAATATAATTAAAAGGACTTAGTAATATAGCTACTAGTTCAAACCTAGCTCTAATTTAGAAGTATATATATAGGGGCTAATAAGTAATAGAGTAATAACTAGGTATATAAGCTTATTAATATAGGTTTTGTAATAGTCTATATAGTAATAGCTTCGAAGTATTAAACTAACTACAGTAGTACTCACAATGTTGACTTATACTAATGATAATACTACTAGCGCATCTTGATAATACTAGCTATAGATATAAAATATAATCTCTATAAAGAAACCTATTACTCAAAAAAGTATACAAATACTACTATGGTAATATTACTTTATTTATATAGTATAACTATTAATATTATAGTATAAAGTGCTATATTACTTAACTTACTAATAGCTACTTATAGTTCAGATAGTAAGAGTATTACTATATATTCACTAATAATTAATATCACTATAGATATTATATCTTTAAGTATAATTATTTTTAATATTACCATTAATACTACTATAGATACTACATCTTCAGATGCTACACATTTAAATATAATCATCTTTAATATAAATATTAACTATTCAGTAACTATTCATTATAATAAAACTATGACTTGAATCCTAGCTTTACCCTTCTAAAAAGTAGAAGTTAAAGAATTATGAAAAATTCTAACTAAAGGCCTAATAAGAAAAAAAGTAATAGTAATAAAAAATAGGTCTCTCTAAATTATAAAACTTCAACTTAATAAACGAATCAACAGTAACTATAAGAAAGCTTTTGTCGTATGGTAGCCTGAAGCCACTATATTAAGTAATATATCGTAATCCTAGCCATCTTAGCTCTCTATATAGACCATAAGGCATATCCTTACAATTTTCAAGTCTAAAGAAGAAACAGTTTACTAACTATCTACTATATAGTCTACTTATTCTTCTAACAATAGTCTTGCTATTATTTTAAAATAATAATTTCTTTATTTATTTTAAATTATTTTATTATATAAAGATATATCTAAGCTTTCAAACTCTTCTTATTAAAAAGCTACTTTGATTTAGCTTTTAATTTCATTATTATCTTACTACTTATTTTAACAATGAAATGCCTTAATACTTTATTACTACTATTAGTAATTAACCTAGTCTTTATAATTCTAACTATATTATACTTTATGTTATATTTAGTTCCAACTATTATTATATTATAACAGTTATAATATTTGGGTACTTGTACTCTATACTTAGAATAGTTTTTAAGCTCTTCACCTTATATATAGATTTAACTATAAATTTTACTTGATAATAGCATTTATACTAATACTAGTTTACAACTATTTCAAAAAGTAATAGAATTACCTATTACTATAAATAACTATACCTTTAGTTCTATTATTTAATCTTATAATAATACAAGACTTCGTAATAATGATTAAAGAAAGCTTTATCTAGGTAAAGTTTAGTATATATAGCTAAAATAATTATTAAAGTTATAAAGTTAAGAACTTTTATAAATTTCTTAAAAACAGAATAAAATAAAATACTTAAAAAAGCTAGATATTCTATAATCTACTACTCTTCTATATTTTTATAATCAAACTAAAAAATCCTCGAAACTCATATAACTACTTATAAAAGAAATATTTTAGAATAGATATAAAATGTTTAGCTATAATTATTATAATTAAAACTATTATTTTGTTAAAATAAGTTTAATAAGATTATTTCAGATATTATAATTCATAAGTAACTTATAGATATTTGAAAGAGAATTATCTGGTTAATTTATGACTTACTATAAAAGGCTAGACCTAGTTTTATTTAATTATAAGTAGTATAAAATACTATTTATTTAGAACTAAGGAATGAAAGATAAGGTTTTCTAAATACTTAGAAATTTCTGTATATATAGTGTTACTTAAGGTTAACTAAAATCCTACTTAAGTAAGAGAAATAGTATTAAATACTCTAGTATAACCTAAATTAGTTATCTAAGTATAGTTTATAATATTACTTCTTTTTCCCCTAGTTACTATCTAGTTAAAAGCTATAAACTAGATTACTATACTTTTTCTACTTAATAAAAACTTCTTAGTAATACTTTTTATTTACTTAGTATACTTTTATAATAAGAATATTTTTCATTAGTTATTTAGCTTCTTTGTAATTATATGTTAGTAGTAATAACTAATTATCAATAACTATCTTTTTAAATAGAAGATTAGTAGTAGTTTTCTAAAAGATATCTATATGGAACTATAGGTGAATAGATTTTAGTAAATCTAGTTTAATAATATATAGTAACAAAACTTTCAAGAGGGGCTAATAGCTCGCTTTCTACTATAACTATTAGTAGATATATTACCTCCTGAAGTATAACTTCAGCCTTCTTATCTTCCTACTAACTACTATAGTTAACTTTAAGTTAATTCAAAGCTAAGCCTCTTATAATTATAGTAGCTAGTATACTTACCCTATATTCATCTTTTTAATAATAGATAACTAATAATTCCTTTTATAATAACCCTACGCCCTTACACTCTTATGCCCTTATAACTATATATAATTCAAATATCTTAACACATTTAATTCCTACTAACTATACTCTATTCGAATATTAATTATAATCTTAATATTTATAGTTTTAATATATCTATTAACTAACTTCTACCTACCCTTAAGATAAGACTTTATACTACTAATATAAAAGTTTTCTACTATTAATATAAACTAACTTATAATCTCTATCTAAGTATAGTAAGACTCAACCTACTCTTATTAACAAATAATCTGAATATATAAATAATATTTATATAAATATAAATATTTCCAATATAACTAAATAGCTTTTAAAACCCTTATAATTATATTATTATAATACCTTAGAATATCTAATAGTTAATGTTGTAATAAGATATTAATATTAAAGTATTATCTAATTAATATTTAATTTCTAATATTATTAGTTTAATATAATAACTTATAGAATAGCTAGATATTATTCTCTTAAATATCTATAGACTATTTATTCATTATAATATTTAGAATAACTTTATTAAGATTTAATTTAATATACTAATAACTTAAATTATAATAATTATAACTAGATATTTCTATACTTATTTTATAATTATTCCTTGATAAATAACGATATAGATTTCGAGGAGATTATAATTCTATTATAAAGATTACAGAAAAGTAATAGATTATAAAATGCCTAATTTTTAATAGTCTATTTTATTCTATCTTTAAGAAGTTTATAAAAGTTCTTGACTTTATAACCTTAATAATTATTTTTAATTATTTATATTAAACCCTAATCTTAATAAAACTCTCTCTATATAGATTATTACTATAAGGTTTTCTATTACTATAAGATTAAATATTAGAACTAGAAGTATAATTATCTATAATAATAAGTGATTTCATTACTATTTTAACTAGTTATAAGCTAGTGTTAGTATGAATATTATTATTAGGTAAAGTTTATAGTTAAATCTATATATAGGGTGAGAAGCTTAGATACCATTCTAGATATAGAGCAAAAGTAACTAAATAATAAAACTCTTACTATTATATATTTATAGTATAACTAGGTTAGTTTCTAGTTTTAGTTTAGTAACTTATAATTAGAAATATTTAACTATACTTTATTACTAACTTAGTATTAATCTATAGAAAACTAGGTTTTATTTATCTAAATATCTTATTTCTACTAAGTTGTAGCTATTTTAGTATATATATACATATTATGACTAAATATATCTTTTAACTAGTTAGTAAGTAGTCTTTTCTTTATTATTAAGTACTTATACTGATTCTTCAGCTATTAGAATGAAGTTAATATAATAAGTATAATCTAAAAAGAAAAATATAGTTTTTATAGTATTACTTTACTAGTTATAAAAAGCTTATTATATAATAGTATATTATATATTTCGCCTCCTATCTAGTAGGTAGCTTTATATAACGCCTAGTATTAAATCTCTATAATAAAAAAAACCTAGTAATATATTATAGCCTATATATATCTCTATAGGCAAATATAATAAAAAGAACCTAGTAGTATAGTATTTAGTTTAAACCTAGTTCTAACTTAGAAATAAGTAATATAAAGTAATAGAGTAATAACTAGGTATATAAACTTACTAATATAAACTATATAATAGTCTCTATAGTAGGTTGTAGCTTAATATACTAGTAGTAGCTTTAAAGTATTAAACTTACTATAGTAGTACTCATAATATTGACTCATACTAGTAACAATACTACTAGTATACCTTGATAATACTAGCCTTATAGATAAAAGAGAGCGATAGACTATAGACTAGCCTTCTCTTCATCTTTCAACATATTTAAGTCAACAGCTATTTCTATAATAATACTACTACTAATAACAATAATAATAATAACAAGAATACAGACCACCCCTAGCTACTATCTATTACTATACTCAACCCCTATAACCTTAATATAAATATTAATCTTATTAAAACTATTAATATCTATAAGGACTATAGCTACTTTTATAAAAGCTTAAATAAGCTAGTATTACATAAGGGTAACTTTATTATTCTCTTTAGCCCTCTTAAAGTAGCTATAACTAAATTTAACTTTGAAATATTACTAATAGATAAAGTTATTAGTACAACCAAGAAGCATAAGATTAAAAGAATAAAAAAGAATCTAGTATTTAAAAGTAGGGTATTTAGTAATAACCCTAAATACTTCAAATATATATTAGAAGTAGCTCGTTGAATACTATTCCGAAAAGATATATATATTGAAATCTATAACTAGTAGTTATTAGCTAATAATTAGGAAGGCTTAAGACAGTATTATTGGGTAAGATAACCTAAGATTAGAAATATTATAATTCAAAAACCTAAAGTAACTATAGTTATAATACTTAGTATAGAGTAAGTTGGGATATAGGTCCTAGCCGGGTGCTAAATATTCTCTACATGAAGCAAAAGGCTTGCTAATTATATAATAAGTAGTAAGTTTCCCTAATTATCCTATAATTAGTATATAAATCATTTTCAAACTATTTAGATTTCTTAATTATATTACTTTATAATTCTATCTATTTATAACTAGTAATTAGTATTTAACAATTATATAATATTTATTAGCTAAAAGAATTCTTTCTAGAAGTAATTTATTTAATTCAACGTTCTATTATCTATAATAGAATATAAACATAGTATGTAATAAACCTTATAATAGTAACTAAAGAGTGACTTAATATATATTTCTATTCCTATAGTATTTATTTCTTTTTTTATAAAGGTTTTACTTAGTTAATGTATAATAATCTAAGAATCATAATAATCTTATTTCTATAAGAAATAAATTAGTAATAAAATCTATTACTAGATTTAAATATAATTAGTTCGGTATTTAGAAGGGTTTTAGGAATGTTTTCATTTATTTGTTTCCAAATATGAACTGTTTTATATATCTTATAATTATATATAAGTTGATAGATATTCTAAGACTATCTAAGCTAGAAGAACTGATAGCTTATAATTTCCAGCATATTATTATATTTTAAGTAATTTATAGAAAAAGAATTATATAATTCTTATACTAGTCTAATCCTAAGTTTATTAAGAGAACTATTACTATCTTTATTATTTAATATTTAAAATCTATCTCTAAAGGTAAACCATTCTATTATATTAAAATATATTTAGTATTATAGATTTTAATATGAAGATTAGGGGAAAAGTTATATTTCTTTTACTAAACTACTATAAAGATATATTAATATAAATAGTTTTTTTTAGTAATATAACTCTACATTTCTTATAAATCCAATTTCTCCTTAAAACCCTCAATACTAGTAATATTTATAAATTGTATTTAGAATTGTGTAAAAATAGTAGTATTTAAGATAATTTATATTCCCTCTACGTTTTAGAAGTATTTGATTTTCTCTTAGAAAAAGTATTCAAAGCTATTATTGAAATACTTAGTTTATATTTAAAATAGAAATTATATTAGGATAACTCTTTTACTTACTAATTCCACGTTTCTATAAACTATTATTCTTTTGTAAAATACTTAAAGATTTTATAATTAGTAAAAATCTTAAATTCCCTAGTATTCTATAGTTTTACCTTTTATACTTATGATTAGATTAAGAGTATAAAGGGATTTCTATCATATATCAAATAATTAAACTATATTAAAGTTAGATATTACGAATAGAAAGCTATTACATATTTAACTCTAGGTTTATTATCTTAAGTTAATATATTACTTAGGATAAATTTAAAATAGTTAATTTCTATTTCAATTAAAGTTTTAGAATTGAATTTTATAGTGTTAGTTTTATAAAGAAAATAAGTATAAAGAAAACTTCTTATTATTCTAGTTTTTAATTACAAAGTATATATTTCTAAATTAGATAGTTTATAGGTTTTGTAATAGTATTATATTATACTATTAAGACTTTATAATAGTTTTGTTGGTTTATCTGGAAGGTAACGCACGCTATACGTGATCTTGCCATATGGGTGCAAAGTGGTATTCTGGTTATTTGTTGTTGTTGTTATTATTATGTTATATAGTGCGTGCTATATATGTAGAAATAGGGCCTATATAGCCTGTATAGCTATATAGCTAGTACTAACTATATAGTATATATAGGCTATATAGGCTAACTATTTACCTAATAGCGCTATAGTATAGCAGCTGGTAATAGATGAATCAACACTAAAGACTTTTTATTTATACTATAGTAATATTATCTAATTATAAAAAGGCCTAAATAACTAGCTATAAAATACTATCTTTTTGAATAGTTTTCTTTTACTATTAAACCTATTTACTTATCTATCCTACTAAATAATTATAGTAGTTATATTAATTACTAGGATTTCTTCAAATAGATATTAGAAATTAAAAGAATATAAAGCTCTATTCGAACTTAAAGCTATATAGCTATATAGTTATAAGGGTATTACTTTAAGAAAGTGGTAATATTATATATCTTCTAATAATCTCTAGAGTTGTTATTAGAAGCTATAAGAAAGGGTTCTTACTATAAGCTATACCTTAAGAGGTTAATATAACTATATTATCTTTATAGAGTTTTAAGAGTTATAGGAGAAAGTAGTTATTATATTATTCCTCTAAAGCTTTAAGAGCTATAGGAGAAGGTAGTTATTTAAGTTATATAGAGGGGTCTTAAGAAGCTATATAAGCTTTTAAATATATCTACTAAATGTATTCTATTTAGCTATACTAAAGGCTTAAACCTAGTATAATTATATAAAATACCTTATTTTAAAACTATATTTAGTATAGTTATTAGTATCTTAATAATAGCTATTTATAAGAAGTTTAATATGTAATTCAAAGCTTTAGTAATTAGAAAGAGTCTAAAGTATCTATAAGAAGCTAGAGATATTATAAACTCTAGTAATTAGAGAAGAATTATAAGGCTTAAGGGGGTTATATTTATTAAATATACTCCTATAGTTTAAAATTAAGAGTAATTATTAGCTTTCTAATAGTAGCTGTTAGGAGGTATCTTATTTTAAAATTAAATTAAGTATAGTTATTAGTATTCTAATATTAGCTATCTATAAGGGGTTAATATATAGTTTAAAGCCTTCTAGCGAAATTTTAAAATAAGAAAGGCCTGAGGTATCTTTCTAAATAGAATAATCTTATAATATTTCTACTTATAAGTTATAAGTAAGGGTTATAAGTACTTCTTCTACTAGATACTTCTTACTAATCTATAGTATAGTAGTAATAAAAGCATTAACTACTAATTAGTATTAATTTATCTAGAAGGTAATATATACTATATATAATCTTGCTATATAGATGTAAAGTAATATTCTAGTTATTTATTATTATTGTTATTATTATATTATATGGCGTGTGTTATATATATAGAAATAGGGCCTATATAGCCTATATAGCTATATAGCTAGTACTAGCTATATGGTATATATAGGTTGTACGGGCCGACTATTTACCCAATAGCGCTATAGCGTGGCAGCCCGTAACAGATAAACTAATAAGTTTATAAGTCTAAAGAAATTATAAGTACTTTTTAGTAATTTAAAAAGTAGTTAATTAGTAATAATTTCTAATTTCTCTAAGTTATATAAGAGACTTTTCCTAGCTAATATAATAAACCTAATATATTTAACTATTATAATAGAAAACTCGTATTTCTTAAAATTTAGCTTTAGACTTATATTAATAAAATAACTAAATATTTAGTAAATTCTCTCTTTATATTCTTATTATATATTATTAGTATAAAGAAAGATATTATTAATATTCTTTACAATAAAACTATCTAAGTATTACTATAAATAACTATTAATATATTATTAGAATATTATAGAAATACTAATCAGCTTAAAAACGTATACTATTTATTACAAAAAGACTATAGTATATCAACAAATGTATTTTTTTCTAATCCATTTTATTCATCCTAATTTTATAGAATATAGTAGTAATATTATATTTAATATATTACGAAATTATAGTAATCTTCTAGAGGATTTCTAATGTAAGAAAAAAGGGTAATAGTTTTTCTTTATATATATATTAAAAGCTCTATAATCTATATAGAAGTATATTTTTCTATCTAGTTGTTTTATAAGGAAGATTCGCATATTAGTAGAAGAACTATTTATTTTTATAACCCTTAATTAAATTAATCTTCTCAAGTTTTCTCAAGTATTAGAAGTTTTTCTTATGAAATATTATAGAAAGGCTTTTATAGGAAATTAGATTTCTTTTTTCTACTATTAAGAATTAATAAAATATAATAGTTTATCTTTAGTTAGCTAGGGGGTAATTAGTATATTTTATTTAAATAAAAAGAATCTTAGACTTCTTTTGAGATATTTATAAGGATATAATCCCTTTAATCTATTTCTATTTTTAAAGCCAATACTTTCTTAATTCGTATGAAAATAATAAATATAACCTAATAGAAGTTTAGTATTTTACCAATATATTATATAGTATATTAATAGATATATATTAATGAAATAATATTAAATAGATAAGTTAATTGAATCCTTTAAGTTATACTAACCTGATTTAATATTCTAAGTAGACTATTATACTACTTTTCCTATAAGCTATCTATTAGGCCTTAGTATTATTAATAATATGATTATTGTTTATTTATAATTATTTAAAATATAATTATTTTAGAAACCTTTTATAATATAAATATAGATGTGTGATATATTATTACTAGTTTCTAGTATTAGGATAGTTCCCTTTTAAGTATTACTGGGTAATAGTTCAGTAGTATATCTTTTTATCTATTGTTTAATTTATTAGTTAGCAATAAATAAAGTTTCTTTATAAAAGAAACATCAATAATAATATAAATATTATAACTTATATTAATAAGTGTATCAATAGAGCAACTTCTGTTAATTCTAACTTAAATAATCATTAACTACTCATTACTTCTTGTTTTGTTTCTATTATTTTTCCTATCTTAATACTTCTAATTTTATTAATTTTAAGGCTTAACTTTACTCTAGAATCACTTTTTTCCAAAATACGTACTATTACTAACTAAAGAAATACTATCTTCTTAATTATCCTTCATATAATCTATAATTATTATAGTTCTCATAATCTTTATACTAGTTCTCTTATATTCTTCTATTATATAGTCCTTATAAATATAGTTTTCTTTATTATACTTATGGTTTCAATAAGTATATTAGTAGTCTCTAGAATATTCATTAGGGGTAAAAGAAAAACAATTAGAATTATAATATTATTACTATTTGTTAATTATTTCAATTATTATAATACTATTTTCCATATTATAATCCATGAGTTTATAATATAATAATTGTTAATAGAGAAAGATCTTTTTCATATATTTGACCTTTTAAGTTATATCTTAGATTTTCAATAATCAAGATTTATATTCTATAAAACGTTAACTATAGTAAGTCGTTGTTTGAAGTAGGAGAATAAAATAATTCCTAATAAAGAGATTTCGACTATATCTAGCTATATATACTTTCTAGTATTAATTAAACGTTCTGAAATCAAAGTAAGAGAGTAATTAGATACTTATCTTTCTTTATTAAAAGTTTTATAATTAAGTAATAATATAGGGTTAACTATTTAGGTCTAAGTATATTCTATTAAACTAACTTATAAAACCATCTAGGTTATAAGAATTCTCTAATTTCTAGTTATATAGAAAGTTCTAACTATAAATTAAAAATCAGAATTTGAATAAAAGTAGATTAAGAATTAGTATTCCTAATTATTATTAGAAAAATAGTAGTTAATTTTAAGTTTAACCTTTATCCACTAAGTCTATACTTAAGATGTCTTTTATTTATTTCAAAACTTTAGTAATAAGAGAAGAAGTTTCTCTTAATAGTTGGGTATTAGTAGAATATAGTAATACTATTAATTCTAAAGATTTGTATTTCAATAGATATTATTCTAAGGGTTATTAAAATATTTTAATATGAATTAGACATACTTATTATAATTACTACTTAGGAGTTACTACTTATTATAATATTTTATCTTATTAATTTATATATAAGTTTATTAATCTTCTAATAGAAGAAGTTTAAAATATATTATAACTACTATTAAAATAGTCTACTTATAAACTTACTACTTAGAATAGTATTTTAAGAAGCCTTTTACTTAACACAGAGAATATTTAGCACCCAGCTAGGACTTATACTCCAACCCACTCTATACTAACCGCTACAGCTATAGTTACTTTAGGTCTTCAAATATCATATAATAATATTATGTTAATAGTATATAAATCCTACGATATCTCTAATCTTAAGTTATCTTAGCCTTTCTAACTATTAGCTAACAACTACTAGTTATAAGTAGATTTCAATATATATATCTTTTTAAATACCTAATAAGCTACTTCTAATATATATTTAAAGTATTTAGAGTTATTACTAAATATCCTACTTTTAAATATTAGATTCTCTTTTATTCTTTTAGATTTCAATATATATATCTTTTTAAATACCTAATAAGCTACTTCTAATATATATTTAAAGTATTTAGAGTTATTACTAAATATCCTACTTTTAAATATTAGATTCTCTTTTATTCTTCTAATTTTATACTTCTTAGTTATACTAATAGCTTTATCTACTAGTAATATTTTAAAACTAAATTTAACTATAATTACTTTAAGAAAACTAGAGAAAGTAGTATAATTACTTTTATATAATACCAGCTTATTTAAACCTTTATAAAAATAGCTATAATCTTTATAATTATTAATAACGTTAACAAAATTAATATTTATATTGAAGTTATAAGGATTAAATATAATAATAGTATCCTTATTATTATTATTATTATTAGTAGGTATTATAAGATAAAGAAAAAGCTAGTTTATAATTTATTACTCTCTTCTATTTATGAGGCTAGTATTATTAAGATATACTAGTAGTATTATTAGTAGCTAGTTAGTATAAGTTAATATTATAAGTATTATTATAGTAAGTTTAATACTTTAAAGCTACTACTATAGAGACTATTATATAACTTATACTAATTTCTAGGTTAGAGCTAGATTTAAATTAAATGTTATACTACTAGGTTCTTTTTACTATATTTACTTATAGAGATATATATAGGCTATAGTATATTACTAGGTTATTTTTATTATAGAGATTTAATACTAGGCGTTATATAAAGCTACCTACTAAGTAGGGGGCTAGATACGTAATATACTATAATAGTATTTTAAGAGATTCTAATACTTTCTATTATTCTTTATATTAATTAGTCAATTATCTATTATATAATATTATATTCTAGAAACCTTATTCAACTTAATTATATATTTAACTAATAATGAGGTATATTTTACCTAAGATTATCTATATTAAAAATAGAATTAAATTCTAAATATACAAAAAACTAAACCTAGGTTTATTTAACTATAAGTAGTGTAAAATGCTATTTATTTAAAGCTATAGAGTAAAATAGAAGTGTTTATAAATACCTAGAAAGATCTATATATATAATACTATTTAAAGTTTACTAAAGCTTTATTTAATAAGAAAGTAGTATTAGATACTTAAGTATAGTTTAAACTAATCATCCAAGTATAGCTTGTAATACTTACTATAAGAAACTAATAATCTTAGGGATTAAGTAATGATTAAATAATACTCTAATATTAGCATATTATTATAATACTAATTACGAGATATCTTAGAATATTATAGTAATATAATTATAGAAGTTTTGAAAGCTATCTAATTATGCTAAGAATATCTATATCTATATAAGTATTATTTATATATTAGTTATACTTAATATATTAAAATTAGTTGCTAATAGGAATAAGGTAAATCCCGCTATATTAATATGAAATTATAAGTTAGTTCATATTAATAATAGAGAATATTTATATTAGTAGTATAATGTTTCGTTTTAAAATTAGGTAAGGTTTAGTCTAGAGGATATTAAAGTTATAAATATTGAAATTGTAATAAATATTTAGATTAAATACTTATAATTGGGAGTTTATTTAGTTACTTTTATTCTATACTTAGAATAATATCTAAGCTCTATATTTTATATATAGATTTAACTATAGATTCTACCTAATAATAGTATTTACATTAATATTAGCTTATAATTAGTTAAAATAGTAATCAAATTACCTATTATTATAGATAACTATACTTCTAGTTCTAATATTTAATCCTATAGTAGTAAAAGACTTCGTAGTAATAATTAGGGATAATCTTATTAAAGCTAGGGTTTAATATATATAGCTAAAAGTAACTGCTAAGGTTATAAGGTTGAGAATCTTTAAAAACCTTTTAAAGATAGAATAAAACAAAGCGCTAAAAGCTAGGCGTTCTATAATCCATCGCTCTTCTGTGTCTGTATCTTGTTGCAGAAGGAGTTATCAGTTATTTGTTATTGAAAAGGTTGACGCGGGGCAGGTATACTAGCTATAGCTATAAGGGGTTCGGCCCTGGATTAACTAGGGGCTAGCTATAGTAGTTAGTAGGGGTAAGAAGGCTGAAGTCATACTTCAGGAGGTAATATATCTACTAATAGTTATAGTAGAAAGCAAGCTATTAGCCCTTCCCACTTATAATTAGTAGTAATTAAATATCTCAATATATTTGAATTATATATATATAAGAGGAGCCGATAGCTCGCTCTCTACTATAACTATTAGTAGATATATTGCTTCTTAAAATATAACTTTAGCCTTTCTACCCCCTACTAATTACTATAGCTAGCCCCTAATTAATCTAAAACTAAATCTTTTATAGTTATAACTAGTATACTTACTCTATATTCACTTTTTTATAAATAATAAATAACTAGTAACTCTTTCTATAATAACCTTACGTCTTTATACCTTTATAGCTATTAATATATAATTTAAATATCTTAAGATATTAAACTACTACTAACTATTATTAGAATAGATAGATATATAGATAAATCGACAGTTAAGTTATTACTATAGATAACTGTGAAATCAGGAGAAACGTGATGTGATAAAAGTAGTTTTCTCAACATGAGGACTTGTTTAAAATATTCGTAATAATAATAGTTAAATAGAAGGAGAAATAGTAATTCGATTGATAGTATAATTAACTATTTCTAATTATTATTTATAGAAATATTAAAATTCTTATATAAAGGGTTTATTTTAGAATTCTAGCTATACTACTAGAGTTCTAGCTATAACTATAATATATAAGCTATTATAGCTATAATGCATAAGGCGTTATAATTATGATATATATGCCTTAGTATAGTATATAAGCTATAGTAGCTATAATATATAATACGCTATAATTATAATATATAAGCTAGAATATAACGTATATTATAATAAAGCTATAACATATTAGCCACTATAGCTATAGCGTATGAGGTGTTATAACTATAGCGTATATAGTTTGAACTACTTCTAATACCTTATAAAAAAGTAAACCTCTATACCTTTACCTTATTTACTTAAGAACCACTAGGGGTAAAAAGGTAAAATAATTATATATTTATAAAGCAATTCTTATACGATTTATTTATATAGAAATATTATACAACTTCTTATTACTTCTATTAGAATAATAGAAATAGAAATTCTATATATATTAGAATAAATCTAATATCTCCCTATAGAATATATTTTGCTAGTATATAACTTATTTGTATAAAAACTTATAAAACTTAATAAAAAATAAAAAGAAAAGAATTATATAAAATTACAAAACCTAAAATTATGGAAAGTAAAAAAAGAAAGACTTTTAAAATATTTTTTCTTAAAATTTAGATACAATCTACTTAAATTTTACTAAGCCTAAAAACTTAATTAGAATATTAATTATATTATCTTCTATATTTATATAATATATAAAAATATTTTTATTCTTAATAAAATCTCTAACAAAGTAATATTTTATATCTATATACTTACTTTTCTATAAAATTCA
>QAPF01000544.1:0-25085 GCA_004367935.1 Colletotrichum sidae | reverse complement strand
TAAGAAATAGCTAAATAGTATCTTATAAAAATATTTAAATATAAGTAATATTACTAATTATTTACTATTTTCTATTTTACTTATTTTCATTTAATAATTAATTTAGTAGTTATATATATAAAATGAATTATTATTATGTAGAAAAATATTATTTTTACTTACTAATTCTTATATACTACTAGTAGTTTAAGTTCTAACTTTTTCTACTATATATTAATTAACTTAGTTATTTCTTATTCCTCTTTATTTAATCCTAATATTATCTTATTAATTAGAAATTAATTTAAATTTTATTATTATTAAAATATATTTTTATAATAATAATAAAAAATATAAGTAGAATAAGAATACTAAGTAGAATAATAAAAAATTAATACCTAGTTAGAAGATATTAATACGGAAAAATAGAGTAATATAGAAAAATAAGTATTAGTAGTAATAGTTAGTTTTATAAAAACTAGGAATTACTATTAATATTAATTACTATAAATAATTACTATAAATAATAATTATAACCTATATAATAATCTTTATTAATTATTATTATTAAATATTAAATTATTTATATTTTACTATTTACTTTTCTTTTAGTATTTTAATATATTTTACTTAGGTACTTATAATTACCTATTATTTAGAATACTATTTTACTAAGTACTTATAATTACTTATAAGTAATACTATAAATACTTATAGCCTTATAGACTATTTAGATTAGACCTATAAGTAAAGCTTCTATTTAACCTATTATCTGGGTAACCTATAGGTACCTATGGGGTGGGTAATTACAAGCCTACTGTAGTCTACCTCTCGCCTCCTCTGTGGTAAGGCTGGGCTAACTCTCCGCTATAATCATTTACTATTAGCATACATAGTAGAGGACTTGTATTGTTGCCTCATGGGTGACAGCTCACGCTCCATGACTATATCAACAAGGAACATGGGAGATTGGAGCCAATGTGGACGTTTCGATCGGGCCAACGATCCCAGGGAGTCTATGGATAGGTTCTGTAAGACCCAAAAGCAATCTTCCACCTCGGTAATAATCAAATAGTCCTCTGTTTACTTCGTCATGTCATCTGCTGATCTGAGGCATTCAACCAGATACTCTTAAGATCCCCGGTACAGAAGAACTCTGTACCGGCCGCTCGACTTCATCACATCCGCATAAAATCTTCATAAAACTCATCCTCTGCGTGATTTACATCTGCTCTCCACACAACACCCGCATACCAAGGCCGACATGGCGTCCTGTCAGACCACACAAGACTTGTTCTAGCGCTTCTTCAACAGTCTGACACCGTCCAACGGCCATTGGTCAGCCGTTCCAGTCCGTTCGCCGGGCTTCCTTTCCGGAGCGGGACTGGTCAGGGTCCCCTAGCAGACCGCGGCCCATGCGGATGTGGCATCTCTCACGCTCCCCCCTCCCGAACAATTTGCCGCATCTGGCACTTCTGTAGCGGCCTGCGCGTAACCCTCGGCATAAAATTTACCTCGCACAATATGGGCGACCTCTGGCTATTTGTAAACGACGAACCAAGGAGTACCCCTTGCCCCCCAATCTCCTCGAAGAGACCGCGGATGTGGATATCTGCAGGTACTGAAACGACACGCAAATGGGTCCTGGCGGACGAACGAGATCTCGCCCGGCGTGCGGGTTTGGGGTCCGATAATGGACTGGGGGAGCGCTGGTATCATCAGGGATCCCGCATCCTCCTGTCTCTAGCGATCGGCGCACGGTAATGAAGCCGCTTGGCACCGCATGGTTCGTCCTCGGAGTATGAGAGATCTGGCTGCCTTTGAGTATCCCGTTTCCCCAAGGTCCCCCCCCCCTAACCAAAGCCTCTGCGGATAGTGGAATGGGAGGGTCTTTTTCTTTGGGGATCGCCCCAGTCACCAGCTCGAACTACACATGGCACCCATGATGGAGAACCGTGGACCGGAGCTTTTGGGCGTCAACATCTTCTTCACCGCGGCGGCCATCATCGCCACGGCACTCAGGTGTTATGTGAGGGCTGGCTTGGTCAAGGCTTTCGGGAGGGACGACTGGCTCATGGTGCTGGCTTTGGTACGGCATCCCCCAAGGTCGTGGAGGAAAGGCTCTTGCTGACACCCGCTCAGGTTTTCTTCAGTTGTTACTCTGCGGCTTCGATAACCGGCGTTCGCTATGGCACCGGTCGACATTTCGACGACCTCGAGAAGGGGGATATCAGAATGGCAATGGAGGTAAGGCATTCCCGATCACTCCCACCCGTGACCCTCCGATTCGGTCTGACATGGAAAACAAAACCTAGAGCTGGTGGTATTGCTACCTTTTCTACGCCCTCAGCATGATCACCTCCAAAATGTCCATCGCCTACTTCCTCCTCCGAATCGCGACGCGGAAGATCCACGTCTGGATCATTTACACAGCAATGCTCTTCACGGTCCTCGCCGGGGTCGTCTTCTTCTTCGTCACGCTGTTCCAGTGTTTGCCGGTGTCTTATTTCTGGAACAAGGAGCAGAGCGGCAGCTGCATCGACATCAACGTCGTCATTGGGCTGGCGTACTTGTACAGCGCCTTCAGCGTCATTTCGGATCTGACCTTTGCCGTTCTACCCGCGTTCCTCGTGTGGGGTCTTCAACTCAAGACGAGAGCCAAGCTGGCCTTGATTCCGTTGCTCATCATGGGCTGCGTGTATGTTTATGTTTCAGTTCCTATGCTTTCTGTGGCATTGCTGACCCTGATTGCAGCGCAAGCTCGGCCGTCGTGGTTCGCTTTGGATATCTCATGAACCTCAAGGATCCCGACTTCCTTTGTGCGCCAGATCCCATGCACACAAGTCTGGGCAAATATACTAACAGGCGACTCAGGGTCCACCACAGATATCGCAATCTGGTCGTCGGTCGAGCAGGGCCTGGCCATCACCGCAGGCAGCCTCGCCACGATCCGCCCCCTGCTGAAACTCATCGGCTACAAGCTCGGCCTCACCTCGAACCCGTCGCGCATGCGGATGACGGACGGCGTCAGCAGACAGCCCTCGGCGTTCATGAACACGAGCCAGCTCCCAAACACCAGCCAGGCCCAGCAGCAGAACCGGGACCAAGAGGACGAGTTCGGCATGTCCATCTTCCCCTGCAAGTGCTGCGGGAAGTTCAAGTGCCAAATGAGGCAGAGCACCATGTCAGCCAAGGCGAAGAGGAGATCGAGTCTCGGGTTTAGCAAGATTAAAAAGGAGGATACGAGCAAGCTGTCGCACGTCAAGGGTGCGAGCGAGAGTGAGGAAGAACTTGGCGCGGTGAGGTCGAGGCAGGATTCGCACGACGCGCAAAGGGTGGTGCCCAAAAGTTTCATGTCGTAACTGGTAGCGACTGTTTGATATACCATGCCGGCTTACAGGACGGTCTAATTCAACATCTTCAAAATTTGACGGTCGCTTTGCCATGAGCACATTTGAGCAGGCTGCTGAAAGGGAGTTCCTCCCTTTAGTCTTTGTTGACTACGTGTAATTCCACCTGTCTTTAATGAGGCTTATTAAAACTGGCAGTACAGTCAACGGCTAGCTAATCTTATTATACGATGATGCTCCTCAGCCGCGTCATCATTTGCGGCAGAATTTGTATCACCGCTTGCTTCTTCATCATGGTTCGCTGCGCCATCGGGACCTACAGGACACGCGCAGAGTCTTGATTGGTGGCTTTCGCTGGGACAAGTCATGCCCATGAATGCCCTAGGGGCCTTGGACGATGGGGTATTGCATTTCGTCACAACTCTCTTTGAAGGAAATACCAAGCCCATCTGTAAGTCCTGATTTGGGGATCCGTGAGACCGACTTTTTTATTAACAAGTTATGCCGGAGCAATGGTCCTGAGCAAACCCATCGACAAGACGTACCAATGGTATAAAAATGACCGTGTTGAGGAATTATTGGGCTTTCTAGGGTTTCGGTCTATAGAGAAGGTGAGTAGGACAGGCACATTTCCTGTCCTGGGAGGCAGGCCGTTGAAGGCCAGTTGGCCAAGATCAACCCCTCGAAGAATACGTTGGTGATATTCAGCTGGATCCAATGCAGAAATTTTTGTTCAATCCATGCGGTGCGGCCGTACGACACGCTCGTATTGGCCTTGACATGCGCCTTGCTTGCGCTGGTGGTAGAGTTCATAGCGCTGTTAAGCCTCATGTGATGTCAGTTGCCTCGTCACCTGCTGATCAGGCTGACTTTATATTACTGCCAGGTCTTCCTTGGGGTAAAAGTTATTGTTACGATTTCAGTCCTCTAATATACGCTGTGTCTAAGCTTACCGTGGTTGTTTTGATGATGCCAGCCACCACACCTCACACGCTTGTCGTCTGTTTGACATAGTATAACGTATGGACTGGAGAAAAGATATGAACAGTCGCATTATTATTCTACTCGTAAGTCGGTCTTAATCCGCGTATATCTGTCTCCCTTGAGGACTTCCCAAGATGTCAACATCTGGTCGGTGCAGATGGCCAACCCTCGTATAGCATCACCAACCATCTTACACTTGACGCCGCTGAAGCGCTTTCCTTCTTCGTGACCTCGCCAGAGATCAGCCACCGGTCCCAACCTGACAGACACTCCCCCTGTCGTCCCTGAAGCAGCACTCGTTCGACCCAGGCCCCAGCTGGCAGACGGGACTGTGACCGTTGCATCCATAACACCCAAGTCCGCTCACACACTGGCCTCGACCTGGTTCACATGGTTCCCCTGAGCCTCTAGCACGCTTTTCCAGTGTCGCCTACACGCATACTGCTGAGTAAGTACGACGAAGTCATCGACCGGAACCAACAAACGAGGTGGTACTCACGCTGTTCTCGCCGATGAAGTTGAGATCGGGCACGTTCTGCGGATTAGGACGGCCGGCGTCTTTGCCAGAACCGCCCTTGCCGGAACCGCCCTTTGCAGGCGGACCACTCTTCGGAGGGGGGCCACTCTTCGGAGGAGGGCCACTCTTCGCAGGGGAACCACCCTTCGGAGAACCGCCCGTCTTTCCAGCCCTGTTCCCGCGGTTGCCTTTGCCTCCCGGCCCGCCTCTGCTTCCGTGTCCGGGATTTGTCGCAGAAACACAAGCGGCGATGGCCAAGAACAGCAGGAGGAACTTGAGGAATGGAGTCATCGCGCGTGTGAGGTACTAAGGCGTGCAGAGGAGAGAAGGCGAAGTTTCCAAGTGCAGCTTGGTGGAAGGATAAGGTGGCTGCAGTAGCGGCCGCTGTCGAGTTCCAGCCAAGCCCAGCCCTGTAGGGTCGAGAAGAAGTCGAAACAAGAAGCAAACCGGCTTCCGTGGCCTATTTGAACATTTTTTCCCCCCTCTCCTCCATCGAAACTAGAAACGGAGCCGTCACTGGGGTGTTTTAAGCATGTTGACGTCCTGGCGCGCAACGCACTCTCAGACAGTCGCCAGTCTGCCTGTCATGTTCACACACGGAGGCGGAGGGTCCAGATCATCTGATGTCCGGGCCGCGAAGTTTGCAGCTTCGCAAACGGGCACGGGCTGGTTTCTGAAAAAAGAATGCGACATGTTGGCTTGCTATTTTTGCGGTCGATGGGGATTGGCGGTTGAAACGGGTGGTTTCTAGGTCGTCCTCGGTGGTGGACCGTGGAAGGTGCATCCTGGGAGGCCGACGATCCGGGTCATGTGAGAGAATGTTGAGGCTGCCTGGGGCGAACGACGCCATGTCTCATGCGGCTAGGTGTGATCCACTTGCATGCATCGTGAACGAGCAGGCGATGCTGTCTTATGGTAAGCGAGAATTTCACAGCTGATGAGCGACAAACTGCACAATATAGGCAGCTTGTGGCCGTGGGTGGACATCGAAGTACATGACTTGTTCTGGACCCACATCCGCATCTGTAGTGTAGTGGTTATCATCCCAGCCTTCCATCACATGGCTCAGCTGGGGGGACCCGGTTTCGATTACCGGCGGATGCAACAACGCGGATAACTTTTTACTTTTGCTGCATTTCTGCTAGATATGTCCCATGACTTCTGTTTCTACTGTCTTATTCTCTTCCTTTATACTCGGTAGAGATTGTCTACTGTATACAGTTGTCATCAAGTGTCGAATTATTGCTTCGAAGGAAAGATAGCGCGAGACCTTGAATCATCGCTGCCAACACCCCTTTGCGCTTCAACTCCTACACCCGCTGACTTAAAGGGCAAACGTCCTCCGACAGCCTCCACTGCTGCGCAACCACATCCTCAACACTTAAGTCGTGCCTAGTCAGCCTGAACTCCACACTCGCGCTGCCGCCCGCCTCGATATACAGCCTCTTGAATCCCCTCAATTGCCTCACGGGCGTGCCTTCGTCGGGATACCCACGTACAATTGCGCGAGGTATTCCTGCTCGTTGAGAAGCCAGTGCTTGGGACAGGCAATGGCAGCGGCGCCCTGCATGCTCTTGGTGGTGGCTCCGACGCCAATGGCGGAGATGTACGGGTCCGCGCTGATGCCCCCCGAGGTCCTGCCGCCCCTAGCGATGCGTGCCAGGGAACCGCCGACGGGACCGAGGCCGATGTTGATCCCTTGCCGTGGTACTCTGCGCCAAGGGCCTCGCCGTCGAGGTAGGAGAGGTTGCGGTCCCATGTGGCGCCGGCGTGGATGACCGAAGGGAACGCCGAGATGATTTCCTAGCCTCTGATACAGTCGGGTCCATCCTGGAGGTAGAGATGGGTGACGCCGAGACCCGAGACGGAATCGGTGTTGCCTGTGCAAAGACCGATCCAGCCGTGGTCGAAGTTGGCGAGCTCCTCGAACGTCATCTGGATTGTGAGGGACTTTGCGCGAGCGTATGCCTAGGACCAGGTCGGGTTTGACGAGCCATTACCGACGGCTAGGTGGTGTAGGTGATGAGTTTGTAGAGAAATGATGGATCAAGGGGCTTGCTACTCGGGCCATAGTAGGGGTCTGTTTCGTTGGTGTACTCGCTTTGAGCAGTTCAGAGTGGTATACTGGCAAAGGTTGCCAGGGAGAAGAGGACGTTCACCATCTTGACAGACACCGGAAGAGCGCTCACAACTGAGTGATGGACTGTGATTGTCAATTTAGAACACAGCAACATGCCCTCTTAAGACCTTTTTTGTCTCTTCCCTCGGCCCAGAATGCTTCCACCAGCCGAGGTCTACTCCCTGATACTCCTGCAACAAGTCCATTCCTCGGGCCTTCTCCATCGACTTGTACCCATGGTCATGATGCTGGTCCACCGCGGAATCCCCTTTCCATCCTGAACATTGGCGGTGGCATCATGAAGAACGCGACGCCGTCCACGTGAACCTAACTTTTCGGTCACAGTCTGTGGGGTGGGTGCCATCCCAACGGTGCGGAGAGGGAAGTTCGTCCGGAGGTCGGACTGCCGGCTCTTCAGCGGTATTTGTTGGGCTTGCAGAAGGAAGGCTTGCAGAAGGAACACGCGGGGAAATCGTGGAGAAGGGACGGCCGGGGATGTAGTAGAGCAGTCGAGTAAGCATGTCACCTTGCAGACGACTGGGTATTGTGGTGTGGGAGCGCGGGGAAATGGTGACGGCAGACCGGCCTGTTGGTATGTTGGCCGGCGTGTTCGAGACGGGAGATACTTTGGCAGTAGTGATGAAGTGGTGGCCGAGGCAGTCGAGAGGTTCGAGAGTGCTGTCATCTCTCCGTCATCGCCGATGGAGAGCGGTTGATGGTGACGGTGGCTAAAATAGCCTCGTTAGGCTGCTCGACAGCCCTTCCCGGCGGCAGCTGGAATTCGGCCATCTCATGGGATACTCCGAAAAGAAACGATGTTGGACAATGGTCATCAACGAAGGATACTCATCGATTCGGCTGCCGGAAAACCCGGGCACGATGTCGTGACCAGTCAGAACTACGTGCTGGTCTTTTGCTTGCTGTCCATGCTCGAGTGAACCGTCCTTGAGAAGAATCACCTGTCTATTGCTCCAAGGTAACCTAGTTGTGGAAGTCCTGCCCACCCGGGATGACTCGGGACTTGGATCTACATCAGCGAACTGAAGCAGGCTCTGCTGGTTCGCGTGATTTCTCACTTAGGTATTTTCCGGGATCAATCTCTCGTTCAACTCCATGGCTTCGTTGAACCATTCTGACTCGGGCCGGTGGCGTCTCGAGCACCACATACATCTCGGAACAGTGGTTTGAGGAACGCGAGCACCACACCGGCACCAAAACTGAGGTGATGTGAGCCAGCGTATCCTCGGCGTCGATGAGGAGCAACTCACGAGGATAATGTCGTCGTATCCATCCGGTAGCGATTTAGTCACGAAGTCTCGAGAGTTTCTCGTAGGGCGTTTGGTGGACAGGCGGTAGTAGGTGGCGGTCGTGTCTTCCAACAACTCCACACAATCGTAGCATATCCAGCGAGTGTAGACGTTGCAGTCGCACCGCTCATCAAGGAAGTGGCCCTGGACCTTCTCCTCCATCACGCGGTCGCATTCGGGGCACAGGCACATGACATTCTTGACAGCGCAGGTCTCGTTGAGATGCGGCCGGCCAAACGAGTAGGACAAGCCCTCAGGCCAGCGGGGATAGACTCTGCACTCTTCACAGACATTGGTGCCACATTTGACGCAGGGAAGAGTGTCGTCAGCATCACATTTGGAATTATCGCGTAAGCGTACTTCGACAGGCTCTTCAAAAAAGTCCCTATGCAAGCGCGCCAGCATGCTGCCCTCTTCGAAAGCGAGACGTTGGGCCAGGCCTCGGCCATCGCAGGGAGCATGGCGTGTGAGATTTTTGAAGAAAAAGTCAGACTCGTGAATGTAGGAGTGATATCGGCGACAGGTCCAGCCCAGATTGAACATGTCGTGCCGCGATAGGTGCTGAGCGAGAGCAGCAAGAATTGGATACTGAGACAGCGCTGCAGTGATGGGCAGGGTTTCAGAGGCCATGGCGACGTACAGACTGGTGGATGTTATGTCAACTCAACTGACAGCATCGTGATATGTCTCCAGTGCAGCAAGAAAAGAAAGAATTGAGATGAGTGAGACAACGACATCTGGCTCAAACAGAGATGAGGGATCGTGAGCCATCATCAGATGAGGGGAAGCCGAGCCAGCGTGGCCATGGCGCTGTTGACGCTCCTCCTGCTCCTCCTCCTACAAGGTGGCGCCGTCATGTGGCTGGGCATGTTGAGTACTGTGTATATCAGCTGAGAAATGCTTGGGTGGCTTTGCCGATGGGAGACAGGGACTTCCTACCTTGAGGGGTATGGAAGTAACCTTCAAAGCGTCTGAACATGTAAAAAAAGTACAACACGGCCCGTAATGCGAGCGAGGGTCATGGGTAGATGGACTTCAGTGCTTCGTTGTTGTCAGTAGCATATTCGGCTGGAAAACGAGGTAATTAGACCACGTACGGAAATATCAGGGCAGCAATTGGGATGGCGGAGCTTGAAGCTCTGCAAATTGAGCTGACGACAATGTCAAAAGGCACGCTGGTTTCATCGCATCTTGGCCAGAGTGTGTTTCAACCACACATTGGCATGGACGGCTGGTCCCACGTTGGAGAGTTCTAGAACAGCCACTAGACATGGTCGGCCTGCGACGTCAGGTTGCTGCCATCAAGGTGAGTAAGGTGACACGGAACGACGACAAGCAAATCACTTCCGCACGCAGTAAAAGGCCGGGCGGTGTGATATCATTTAGATCGTTGACTGAGATGGGCGCTGCAGACTGCTGGGGAAGCCGCAGTTCCCTGGGGGAGCTTGCCTTTAGCGAAGCCCCGTTCTTTTGAGTCATGTCCAATCACATCATCGGACGGGTCCACATCTTCAGGGGAAGGTTTCCACTATGGTGACATACGCAGTACGATTTGAAGGCTGTTTGATGCGCTGCGAACGGCAGGCCGCAGAACCACAGGTACCTATCCACAGCTGCTTCTGCACTAACTGCAGTAGCTGTGACGCCAAAGCGGTTCCCGATAAGGACTCCGGGATAACACACCTCGTCACCTTGTGAATCAGAGCAACTGACGGGAAGCTCCAGTCAACCTGACCTCACTGGGCTTATCGCGACATCATCCTCGTCGCCTGCATCATTCTTTTACGCACTTTGTCCCTTGTCATCCTCTCACCTTGTCCTTCATCTTCTCTTCCACCCCATCTTCGATTATTTACCTACTGGCATTCTAACTCCTCTCGTATCTTGCTCCGAAATATGCATCGGTTCAATTCGTAACCTCGTCGTTTTGTAGCAAACCTCAATATCCCCATTCAACATGGCGAATTCACCGTCGCACAGGTCGAGCCGCAGCGCAGCCTCATCTACCTCTGTCGGCCGAGACTCGCTGTCACATTCCAGAGACCCCCGCGATGCCGCTGCATCCTCCGCCTCCGCTTCCGCCGCCGACACCGTGCCAGTTGAGACACTGGTGGAGTACCTTCTGGCCGCGAAGCGCTCGCTGAGCTCCATGACGGCCGTCTTGCGCGCAAACGAGATCGCAACCGAAGCACGTCTTGCCCACGAGAAAGCTGTAGTTCTTTATGCCGAAAGCCAGTTTCTGCAGCGCGCCATCTCGGAACAGCTGGCTCTGCTGATGAAAGTCCGGCGCGGTCTCAAGAGGACCTACGATGCCGGCAAACGCGACTTCAAAATGCTCGTCAAGACCATGGACGCTACCAACGAAACGCTGCAGGACACCATGGCCATGCTCAAGAACACCACCGTCGAGGCGGGCTTCAGGCCCCCCGGAGAGGAGCGACGCAATCTGATGGACTTTGTGGACGAGAAGAGCGTCCACGTCATGGTAGAGGCTCTGAAGAAGAGCCTCGGCGAGCTGCAGGTAATTCGACTGGCCGTCTCTACTCTTTGTAACCGCACCTAACAACAGCTGCGTAGTCCATTCAAACCTCTTTCGATGGCGATCTGCTTCGCTTCGACGACGATCTGCGAGCCCTCAAAAAGACGATAATCGCATCACCTCTACCCCGATCTCCGTCCGACTCGGCCTCCTACGATCCGATTCCCGAGCTACTCGATAACCTCGTCGATCACTCACACTCTATGGCGGAGCTTCTGACATCGCTCACGAAACATTTCGACCTTTGCGTCACGGCGGTCCGGATAACCGAAGGCGGTGCCGCTCTTGCTCGTCGCAGAGCAGCAGAGGTGACGCAGTCGCAGGGCAGCGACGGCGTGTCCATCTCGGGCGTTATCGCCGACCAGGAGTCACACGTGTCCGACCTGGAGCCCGCCACGACGCAGGACCGCGCGGATATGCTGGAGATTGTTGTCAGCGACGCGTCCGAGGTTGGTGGTGTCATACAAGAGATCAACGAGAGACTGCGTGCCATGGAGGAGGACTTTGCTGCGTTGACGCAGCAGACGGAGCTCATCAAGAGCGCCTTTCTGGGCTCTCTAGATGCCTTCAACGCCCTGGAAGATATGGGTAGCAGGGTCCCCAGCTACATCGCTAGCGAGGCGGAATTCCTTCAGCGATGGGCGGACGAACAGTATACGATTTACGGGAAGCTCGGCGAGATGGACGAGCTACGAGACTTTTACGAAAAGTATGCTGGAGCGTACGATAACTTGATCCTCGAGGTCGAGCGGCGAAGGATGGTGGAGGACAAGATACAAAATATCTGGCGCAAGGCCAAGGACAGCGTCGACAAGCTCATCGACAACGACAAAAGAGAACGCGAAGGGTTCCGCCAGGATATTGGCGAATTTATCCCCACTGATTTGTGGCCCGGCATGGGCGGCGGCATGAAGCGGTGGGAACTTGTGGCGGTGGACGACGGCAGCACCGAAGACGATGTGGGCGGACAGAAGAGCACGCCGGCGCTGCACAGGAGTGTGGTGGACGCGGCCCGAGACAGACTGGAGCGGAGCCAGCAACGGTAAGGTAGCGCGGCTTGCAAGCGCTGTACTGTTGCCGCTTCACTTCATTGTTGTGATTTTAGGATGGTTCTGGGTACTGGGCATTCGCCCAACGGCGTTTGGCAAAGACGGCGGTGACCTTCAGCTAGGCGCGGGTTGGATGGGACGGCGTCAATTTAACAGATTTGCTTTGGTTGACGATATTTCGTTCCTCGTCTGTATGACTCTCGACACTTTAGGTATCCATAGGTACTTCGGCCTCCACCGAGGCCACAATGATCATCACGTCTCCAAGTCGATACAGCGGTTCTCACGTCTCCAGCTATTATGGGGAAATGATCTGATCGCGGGCAAGCCTCAATACGGATGTGGCTTGGACTTCATCAGCGGCGGCAAGAGGGTTTTCGAGTCAGGACGAATCGCAATCAAATGAGACCCATCAGCTGAGCGAAACAGGCGCAGCACAGCGCAGCCAACGGACGCTTTTATCTGATTTAAGCTTGTAATTCGGGAAGGCCTAAGAGACCTTCCTAGCATCGTGGCTCCGCCCGCTGGACCCAGTCGAAACGACAGCGCAGTTTTTCCTTCGTTTGGACATGGGCAGGAGTCCAGGACTGGGTAGATTGCTGTGTGAGCCTGTGTTTGGGTGACTGGGGTGGCCGAGATGCCGATATCCGAAAATGTCTCGGTCATGAGGCGTTGGTGTGCCTTGGTTGCCGTGGAAGTACGATGACATGTTGCACAAGTGCCTTGCATCTGCATCATTGCGGTTTCTTGTGAGGGAGTGAGCAGTATGTGCTCGGTGGCCGAGAAGCTGATGTGCGAGGTTGGTTCGTCTCATCTTGGCACCGAGATTTCAATCGTCACGAGGACGCTTTCGCAGCAAGCTGCAAACAGCGGACTGAAATCCCCAATCCAAGCAGCAGAGAGGCAAGGGTCGCATTAGGTAAGCCGAGAATTTGAAGGTGATGAGATGCCAAGACGGGCGAGGAACAGACAAGGCTTGGCACGTGACTCTCGGCAATTCGACGCGTAAGGTGTCGCAATGTGCTGCTGCGTGAACCTGGGAAGGAGAGAGCGAGTGGGTGCTCACCTTCAGGGTGTCCCTGCGGCGATTCCGATTCCATAATGAGGTCCTGCCTAATGACGTGGGTATTCGCCAGAGCACGGGCAAAGACTAAACCACTTTGGCTTTTGCACCTGCAAAATCGCAGCAGAAGCTGTCGCATCGGCCCATGTACACTTCGCTACGTACCGCGTTTCGACAGAATGCAAAGTCAGAAGGTACCTACCTCACCTCGAGAGGAGGGCGCCTGCACGACTGTCACTAGGTAGGTACTTTACCAATGGTTTGCTCCAAGCCGAGACCTTTTAACCCCCGGTGACGAAACCCTGCGTTGTTGATCTGGGCATTGTTTTCTGCCATTTCTTCAATCGCCTGTCCGTCTTGTCCCATCACTCCCTACCGTAAACAAATCCAATACTCGATATCGCATACGATTCCCGCAGAGAGCAGTCGATATCAATAGCCGCGAATGTCGCAACAGTACGGCCAGGCTGCGAGCTACTACGGTGGCCAGCCTCAACAACCGCAGCAGCCCTATGATCCCAAGTATGCCCAGCAGTACAACAATGGCTACCCTCAGCCGCCAAACAACGGCTACCCTCAACAGCCACCCAATGGCTATGGGAATGGATACGGATACAATCCTCCGCCTCAGGGTCACGACCCCGAGAAGTATACCTTTGAGGAGGCTTTCAAGATCGAGAAGCCCAAGTGGAATGATCTGTGGGCTGCCATTCTCGTACGAACTTCCCCAAGACTTCTCTAGCGACGACCATTGCTGACCATCTTCCAGTTCCTGGCCGTCTTCCTCGGGTTCGCAGCAGTCTCCGGTCTGACCATCTCTGGCTACTCGGCCACCAAGGGCCTCAATGGCGGTGGCATCTACGATGGAGGAAACACTTTTGGCCTGAGCACCCATACGATCGTACTCTTCGCATTCTGCCTGGCTGTGGCCGTCGTCCTCAGCTATGCCTACGTCTGGCTGGCGCGTTTGTTTCCCAAGGCCTTCATCTGGGTCACCGGCATCCTCAACATCGTTTTTGCCTGCGTGACTGCCATCTACATGCTGTCGCGAAAGTACTACTCGGGCGGCATTGTCTTCTTGATCTTTGCCGTCTTCCTGATCATTGCCTTCATCAGCTGGATCCCGCGCATTCCTTTCTCGGCCTTGATGCTCAAGACGTCCATCAAGGTTTCCAAGCAGTATGGCCACGTCTACTTGGTTTCCTTCGTCGGAGGCATGGTCGGTGCTGCCTTTGCCGCCTGGTACTCCGTCACGCTGGTCGCGACGTACTCCAAGTACCAGCCTTCGCCGAACAATCCACAGTGCCGGAGCGGACAGTGTAGTCAGGGCAAGGTCATTGGTCTGCTTGTGTTCATCACCTTCGCCATGTACTGGATTTCCGAGGTCCTCAAGAACGTCATCCATGTCACTATTTCCGGTGTCTACGGCTCGTGGTACTTCTGCGTCAACAACTTCCCCAGTGGCGCGACGCGTGGTGCTCTGAAGCGTTCTCTTACCTACAGTTTCGGATCCATCAGTTTTGGCAGTCTGATTGTGGCCATCATCAACTTCTTGCGTCACTTGTGCTCTGTTGCCAGGTCGCAGGCAGCTGGCGACGGCAACATCGTTGCGTACGTGCTGTTCTGCATCCTGGGCTGCCTCATCTCCCTCCTCGACTGGGCCGTCAGCTTCCTCAACAGATATGCCTTCTCTCACATTGCCCTGTACGGCAAGGCATACATCCCTGCTGCGAAGGATACCTGGAAGATGATCAAGGACCGTGGAATCGACGCCCTTGTTAACGTACGATTCCCAACATCCCTAATGCAAACTTTGGCTAACATGACTCCAGGAATGTCTCATTGGCCCTGTCCTCTCTTTTGGCGCGACCTTCATCGGCTATGCCTGCGCTCTGCTGGCTTACCTCTACATGGTCTTCACTAACCCGGCCTACAACCAGACTGGAAGCTACACTCCTGTTGTCGTCGCCTTTGCTTTCCTCATCGGTCTACAAATTGCCAACATCTTCACGACGCCCATCTCCAGCGGCATCGATACCATCTTCGTTGCCGCCGCATGGGATCCCGAGGTCATGATGAGGGATCACCCGCAGCTGTATGCGGAGATGGTTAGCGTTTACCCCGAGGTCCAGCAGGCCATTCACGCTTGATGTTTTAGAGTTCAGCAACAGATTGAACACACGCCTGTGAAGGTGTCTCGTGTGATGCGAAGACGCATGGGAGATTGGATACCCAAGTAATGGCCCCGTTGCCACTTTAGTCGTTTAACTAGTAATTGTACCTGCGTACCTGGAACTTTCTTCCGATTACTTGCTCTATGTCACGTAGTTCAGTTACATCACATCAGTGCTTGGATGGAAGCCGGCTTCATCACCGACGTGTCAGACATCTGGGAATGCGAGTGCGACGCGACATGTAATCAAAGAGACAACGTCATACATTCTAGCAACCGATGAGAAAATACAACTTTGAAGCAACATGGCGCAGAAATCGAGAGTAGTACTATATTCGGGCTAAGTAATACAATTAGAAGAAATCCCAATTGGTGAAGAAGGCATGAAAACGAACATGTAACAATCAACAGCTGATATCAAAAAGCAAAAGTAGTGTCCTCGGAGAGGCTCGAACTCTCGACCTTTGGATGTCTTCACCTTGGATGAAGTCATATGTCTATGATATGAGACCAACGCTCTACCGACTGAGCCACGAAGACTGATTGATGTAAATCAATTGTTCAAGAGTGAGTGATGAAGGTAGAGACCGTGAAGAGGTAGTAAAAGGAAGTGTTGCTCGACGTATGTGGCAAAAGCTGACCAGCCTGGGGGTCGAACCCAGAATCTCCTGATGACTGATCCTTGCGGATTCGTAGTCAGACGCCTTGCCATTGGGCCAACCGGCCTGTTGTTGCTTGTTGATGCTAACAGGAGCAGAAAGCAGGTTTAAGGAGGGAGTTGGAAGAGATTTTGCAGAGATTTCGTGATGGAGACGGATGTGGACGGAGACGGAGTGGGGCCGGGTTGGGGACGAGGTGGAGCTGCCGAGTGGGCGGGGCCCGGACGAGTTTCAAGCGCTCTAGTCGGGACCTCCCGGTCGAGAGAGATTTAGCCATCTAAGGTAGGGCAACGGAGCCAGGTGAGCCAAACCCTCGTGGGTAATGCCGGCTCTGGAACCAGCAGTTTTGTGAGAATGTCGAAGAGCCTGGTCTGCTCCCGCTTGAACCAACTGTGGACGGCAGGTGGATTGCCACGAGTCCGATTGCTTCGAAGCCCCAGGTAATGCTGGAGATCAATTCAGGCAACCATTGCTTTGTACTTTATCAATCAGACTGTCGCGTTCATAGCGGCCTCTGAGGCTTTGGTGGTCGTCGCAAGCTAGAGTCGTCTTGCTTTACTCTTTCCATAGTTCAAAACAACTACAGAGTATGAATCCCTTGGCGAGGACCGGGGACAGAAAGTCACGCTGTTGAATGTTTTGATGTATAGCCACTCAAAGCGGATTGCAGGGTCTTGTATTCAGCAATGGCTGGCTATAAAGAAATGTCTTCTATTACGGATATCGTAGAAAAGCTCCGAGTCGGCAAAGTGTCCATATTGAAAGCAGTCTAGATCCAGCGAATCCATGCTCAGTATATCCTAAGGATGTACTCGACTGTTGTCCTCCTTCGTAGCCCCGCCTCCGGACTCACTGCTCAGCGTCCAACACCGCCCTCAAATCATCGACCAACTCTGTCTCGAATCTGATAAAGTCTCCTGTCTCGTCGTAGTCTTCGACCATGATGCCCCCTGGCAGCTGAGCGAGCATGAATTCGACGTACTCGGGCACATACGCCTCCGGGACGATCTTTGCCCACCACTCGGCAAGTTGGGCCCTGGGAATGACCTTCAGCTCGCCGGGCTTCCCGGTAACCGTCTCAATGGCCTTTTTGACGTCCAAGGGACTGTAATGGCGCGGTCCGAAAAGCTTGACTTCGCGCTTGGCGGGGTTGAGTGACTCGGCGAGGAGAGTATTGGCGGAGAAGTTTGCAATATCCTTGGTGCTGATCTGCGTTGATTGCCCGTCAGATTGAGGCAAGGTTTTACACCGTAACACTGTTCTCACCATGGGGAATGGAAAGTCTGCTGGCGAGAAAGGAGACTCGAACATTGGCGAGGCTGTTTGCATCGCCTTCAGAGCCTGAGCCCAGAAGCTAAAGTAGTAGCTAGGCCGGGTGATGACAACCTCTGGGGCCACGTCTCTTAGAATCTCGTCGGTGATGTAGTTGAGAATGAGAATGCCCTGAATGTTTTAGCGCCCGACACTCATTGAGACAACATAGTTGTGGAAGCCTACAATTTTCTTGGGGTCATGTTTGGATCCCAGCGAAGACTGTAGCACTAGCCTTTTGACTTGTGATTCCTTCAGAGCCTTTGCAAAATTGTTCGCGGCCCTTTGCGCAAACTCGGCATGGTCGCTGCCGTCAAAGATCGGTGGTGGGATGTAGAACACGGCGTCGGAGGTGGAAAAGTCGAGCCCTGTGCCTGCGCCGACGTCGCCCTGGACTGCTTGAAAGTGAGGATGTGCAAAAAAATCCGATGGAGCTTTTGAGAGGTCGCGATAGATGCCGCGGACAAGGGGTGCGCTGTCGGAGTTGAGAAGGAGGCGGATGGTTTCTTTGCCCACCTGGGTTGAGGCGGGGATGACGGTGATGTGAGAAGGCATTTTGAGTCGGAACAAGTGCAGTGAACTGAATACGGGCTATTGGTGCCCAAATGTCAATCAGCCACCTGAGAAGTCGTGACGGTTGAAGATATTTATGTCATCTCCGCATCTGCTGCCTCGACGGTGTGACCTGCCTCCTCGCTGCTGTGCCATAAACACGAGTTGCGTCTGGACTTTACAAATATTTTCTGCTTACATGTATGGATCGTTCGGACTATCTGGCGAGCATCCCTCAGCCAAGACTGATCGACTGCGAACTGACGCGGAGTCGAAGCAGCTTGGTCGGCTTGGCATCGACAGAAGCGGGAAAGCCAGCTGGCGGAAAATGAAAGCCGCCGGGACCAAGGGAATCCTGCACTCCTTCGCGTTCGAAACTTGTCTTTTGATTGGAAATGCTTGATTACAAGTTGAGTAGTTCTACAACAGTCTAAGGTATGTCGAATACAAACGCTCGCTCTATGGGAGGAAGCTGAACCATGTCTACACGCGCCGCATAACCCCAGAACTCGCATCACCTAGGAATCCAGAGACCTCCGTTTCCGTATGCTCTGTCTCTCAACACTGCGCCTTCCGTTCTGACGCCAGCCAGATGCACAGGAATCCGATCGACCTGCTTCTGCACCTTGTCCCTGGTCTCGACGTACCGGTCGGCCATACTCATCTCGCTGCGCATCGTCTTCATCCGTTCCCGCGTCTCGATCGGACCCCAGTTCTCCCTGCTCAAACTCGCAACAGCAAGAAGCACATCCGCTCCGTACGCCGCCAAAGCCTCGTCGGAACCGGCGACCGGCGGCGTGGCCAGTCTGAGCTGACCCATGACCAGAACCTTGAGCTTCGTATCCAGGAAGAGAGCCCCGCCAAACTCGTGGATGAGGTGTACCGTTGCCACATTCTTCGCCGCGACGCGAGGGGTCGCGTAGGGCGCCGGTCCGACGGTGATGATGCTCTCGTGCCAGTCGGTTGAGATGGCTTCGAGACCCCTTCGCGGAACGACGCGGGCCCAGCCGAAGTAGACGCCTCTCATGCGCATCCTTACGTTCTCCGGGATGTCTGAGAGATTCGCCGTCGGGATGCCGAGTTCCATACCACCTCTCCCAGTGCCGCGCACAATCCTCCCGTCAAACTTGATCGGGAACGGTTCAGTCGGCCCCGAATCCGGTCCGATGACCTCGGGCGGCGCTTCCTGGAACCCAGTGCCGCCGCCGCCGCCGCCGCCATCCTGCCACGCGGCGTACCCCCCACCCCTGCTCGTCGCGTACTGCGCCTCGTACTCAGTGACGGTCGTTTTGATGCCGGACTTGTCGATACCAGACTTCACGGTGGCGATGTGCGCAGCGTGCTTCGTCACGACCCGGGCCGTCTGGAGTTTCTTCGCGCGGGCTTGCACGACGGCGGCGGCGGGACCGATGTAGCGGTTCACGACGGTGTTGGCGACGACCGAACCGGCCTTGATGCCGATCTCGAGCGGCATGCTCGCGAAACTCGCCCCGCGGATGACGCTCGCGTCCGTCGAGGTGCTCGCCACGCGGAAAACGGGACTCGGGCAGAGCACCTTGCGCCTGCCGTTCCGGCCCTCGTCGCCGCCGCCCGCGCAGAGCACGAGGCGGAAGTAGCCGTCGTCTGCGGCCGCGGGGATGCGCACGACGTGGGTTTCCCTCGGGACGTGTTTGGCCAGGTTCTTGGGCGCCCTTTTGAGAAACTTCTTCATGTCGCGCTGGTTGCCGCGCTCGTCCCCCTCGGCGATGTCGGTGGGCAGGGCCTGAGATGAAGGGGTGACGTCGAGCCAGGAGTCGTTGGCCCCGACGAGGGACTTGAGGTTCATGCCCATGTTGCCGGAGAAGCCCTTGCGCTGCAGCCAGATGGTCCTGGTGGGCGGCAGCGGCGCGTCGGAGAAGACGGTGACGGAGACGGAGGTGGAAGGGCCGCGGTACCAGACGAGGGCGGCGGAGTGGCGGAGGATGGAGAAGTGTTTGGTGTACTCGAACGGGTGGCTGACGAGGCCGCCGGCGAAGTACTTGGTCTCGTCGAGGGCGGTCTGCCAGAATGTCTTTTCCTTGGTCTGTGAGTCTGTGGAGGGTGCTTCGGAGGGAGCGTAGCTGGGTGATGCCGGTGGACGTGGACCTGCGAGAGGAAATGTGTCTGCTGTGGGTGGAGGAGGGAAGACTGGGGAAGCCGGGGGTCGGCTGTCTGCGACAGAAAAGGTCTTTGCAGGAGGTGGAGGAGGAAACGCAGGCGATGGTGAAGGTGAAGGGCGATATGGTGCGATAGGAAAGGTCTCTGCTGGTTGTGGAGGCCCGGGGAAGAAGCCACCCGGGCTTGAAGGTGGGTGAGAGACGACATATTGGGATGGCTGTGATGTTGGTGAAGGTGGAGGCCTATATGCGCGATATTCCTTCGCTGGCAAGGCCTCTACGTGCTGTGAAGGGCCAGAGTAAAACGATTCTGAACTTGACGGTGATGGCGAGGGATACCTCCCTGGACCTGGACTAGGTGGCGCGATGGCAAGCCGGCCGCTGGAGTCGACGCCAGGGAACTCTTCATACGCTGGCGGCGGGTCGTACAGTGATGGAACCGCAGACTGCCGGAGATTTGGCGTCGATCGTGCGCCCCGAAGGACCGGTTGACGTTGCGGAAAGGGGTCGAAGTCGGGCGGCGGAGGCAGCGGAGGCGGTCCGGGCAGCTGGCTTGGCAGGGGTTTGCGCCGGAAGGGGGCGATAGGGGCGTCCATGACTCTCTCACTGTAGCCCAAATCTCACTGAATGCGGTGGAGACTCAGTGAGCGATCCTGCAGTCCGTCTGTGAGATGTGTAAAAGTCAGTGAGAGCCTTGACTAGCAGAGATGAGATGTTTTTTGAAGGAATCTAACCTCGAGCAATCTGTAGCGACTTTGATTGCTCGTATTCCAACACTGCGAACCCCCTGAAATGCCGGAATTGCGGATGAATCTGGAAGTGTCTCATCACGTGTCGTCGCCAAGCAGCTATTGACCGGTGATGAACGGTGGCGAGCATGGGTCCACGATGCGTAAGCTGAATTTCCCACCCCATTCTCAGTGAGACTGAGGCTTCCCAGCTGGTCATAGCGCCTGCGCATCAGACGTTGACGAGCTTTGTGAAACTCGTCATGAAAAGTGGCCGGTTCTGCTGCACGTCTTCTCTGCTCCGCAATACGTTCTTCCAACTATAGGTGAGAGGTGGTGAGAAGCGGTAGATCTTCTCACCGAGTAAGGAGAGAGAAGTTGCTCTAATCTCAAGCGACGTCTACTGAACAGAAGATCCGCCAACTGTGGTGCTCTACATCTGCGTATCGCTCCTGCTTCAGTTGCTGCATGCTGTTTGTATTGGAAATCCAAAAGCTGAAGATAGCGCCCACCTATCTCCGGAACATATTAGTTTTCAATTTTTCAAACCCTAGCAATTATTCGCCGCGAGGAAAACCTCAGAGATAACCTGTTAGAAGCCAGACTATCAGAAATTGCGTGTCGATTAAATCTTGACAGAACAAGGCGCATATCCATATTACAGTGCCTTTGATTTTGAGTGTCTTTGGAGATAGTTTCAAAAGTTTGCCTAGCGAACCCCATATGAACGCCGATACAACAGGAATGATGTTCGGGCGTACCATTGCTATGGTGAGAAGGAGAGTTCTACTACGCTTAGCGCGGCTGAATGATCGTTGATTCTTTAGACATAGTTGATCGTATGTCTGGCGAACATTGTAGCCCAAGAATTGATAGTAACTCGGGCGTAACGAAGCGGCTCTCATCAGCTTTAGTCGCTCTTTGTGACGTTGCCCTCTGAACAACCGATTTTTAGTTAGGCGCCTCGACGGCAAGGGGGCCAAACGCGCATACTGGTCTGAGGGACTTTCTCACATCTTGTACTGGTCCTCATCAGCACACTCAAAAGTCAGTCACCTGGGACGAGCAGTGGTCACTTACAGAAAACCCGTCTGCTGTTAGAGTTTAGTTGAGAGATATTTGAGCTCCGTATAGATAAACAACCTTTACAGCCGCGAAACCCACATGAAGCTCGCGCTGAAGTGCCCAATTTGATCAAACACTTTTCGCGCGGCCTAAAATATTTTGCTGACACCATGAAGTATAGCACCCTTACGGACAACTCGACGGCACTTCACGCACCACCTTGCATCTTAATGGGTGCAGCAGGCAGAACTGCCACATACGACCATACCCATTGGAAAACTCGGGATCCCGTCCGCTCTCCCATAGATAAGCCAATGAGGGCTGGATTAGTAGTTGAGTCGGTGACGATCAGCGAATACCCGGTGTTGTATGTTTCTTTTGTTTCTTTTTGGCTGTGCCATTCTCTACGTTAAGATAGCTGGACTATTTAAAGGACGTCCTGTACTCCTTGTATGTTACTCCGCGTTTGTCCGAGGATGGAGCAGCAATCCACGTCACGGTGTCAGCACAACTGGGGATATCTTGCGCTCCTAGGTTCTCGGTGTTGACAGGCTTCAATTACACACTCCATGCGTGTCTGTGGCTTGGGTGTCGTGAAACTTCAAGCACGTCTAGGCAATCCAGAAATTTTCATTATCCCAAGCTTTGTTGAGGGTCACGATGCGATGCCGCGGATGTTTTCTGAGTAGGGCAACCGCAAGCCGGAGGCTCCATATCGCGAAAGGCTAGCGGGGCGGAGTACGGGGCCGAGTATGATGATGCCGCTATTGTCATCGGTGTTGTGAATGTTGCCATGTCGTTGGCTGTGCGAAGAAGACGGCGCAGGAGGTGATTACAGACAGGTACAGGATATCCGCGCCCGTTACTTCACGGACGGGATGCAAAACGTGCGAACTGGTCTGCGAAGCCTGTGGACCTGCAGCCAGCCGTTGGCAAGCTGGCTCGTGTGCTCTCAACAGCTCGTTTGCACGCTAGATGGCAGTATTCTCTCAAGGTGAACTCGTCGCCCATGGTTTGTGACCAAGTCGACTCCGACATCTCAGAATCGCGCGCTCAGCTGTCTAGACTTACGTTACGACTCAACATTAATGAAACCGGCGCCCTGCCGTCTAAGCGTCCACAATGGTGAACCTTAAGTTCAGGGTGGACGCGAGCGCGCTGGCACCCAGTGGGAAACCTCCCTGCGACCCCCACACGACCACCTCCTTGATGGCCTTCAGACCCATGTCCTTTTTGTGCTGGAGGAGCATCCAGGCCGTCGAGGCGCCGTGGGCCGTGCCGAGGATGGCCATGCCCTCGTCCTCGTCCATCGAAAGGGTGATCCGCTGGTTCCAGCCGGGAACTCGGTCGTGCCCTGCTTTGCGGAGAGCCTCGATGACCGTGTCGTACGTCGGGACGTAGGTGATGCGCGACCGGAAAACGACCTTGAGGCTGCCGGGGGAAGCGCCGATAGCCATGCAGCTGTCGTGCCATTGGAACCAGGCGAGGTCGGAAAGCGTGTCCAGGTCGGGGATGTCGCCCGGGTTCTTGTTTGGGTTGATGGCCTTGTTGGAAACCCGCGCGTACTTGGGGCTGAAGTTGGAGTCGAAGATGAAGGCCCCCGAGCGAGCAACGGCAACGTTCGTGTAGTGCCCGCGCGTCGGCTGTGTGGGTGAAGAAGGGCAAGGGGTCAGCGAAAGTCAGTATGTAAGGAATCGCACGGCTACTTACCTGTCCTTTTCGGCCGTTTTTATATGTAAACTCCTTTTCGTGGACAACGTTGTACAGGGCGCTTTGCTCCATGTCGACGGGGAACGCCGTGTCCGCGAATGCTTCGTCCAGCTTGTTACCGAAATCGGGCTTTTTCGTGGTGAAGGGAGGCCGCCAGACGTACGGCACCCATCCCCATTTTTCCAAGTCGTCTGGGTCGTCATATGGGCTAGGCACCACGTCTGCAGCGGCCGGGAAGAGGCCCTTGAGCCATTCCCCCTTCTCGATGCGGCCAATGTAATCATTTTCGAAGAACGGAATGGTGATCTTGACGCGCTTGTCGAGAACTCGGTCGGTGGCAGAGAGCGTCGTGCTGGCATCCGGGGTGGGCGAAGCGTTGGCGAGAACGAGATGATGAGACAGGGAAATTAACAAAATGCAGAGACGCCGCGTCCCAAAAGAATGAACAGCGTTAGCCATTATAAACGAGCGAATGGCTTGCTAGCACGGGTGCGAGAACGGGAGCAATGTCGCATCTGTAGATGCCCCGAGGCACACGGCTTTGGGCATCTTTAAACCAAGTGGTATCCGTACTGTTCAAGACATTCACGGACATTCAGGCCTCGTGAGTGTTTCTCCGGCGTGCCGGTCTCGTACAGAGGCCTGCGCAGGCTACGCCCATGTTGTGGTATATTACTCGCAACTCTAAAAGATGAATGGTCGTCAGTTGCTGGAACCCCTACGGGTCGTGGCTATTTGAGTGTCTCGTGGCTGTCCGTTTGTTCCCTACTAGGGCATATTTGCCCGAGTTGTTTATATACAGTGGGGGGACATTAAAAACGGTCGACGACGAAATCCTCACCAAAAATCCACTAATCTTAATCTTTTGAAATATGAATATTTAAAGTACTATAAGACTAAAGACTACTAGATCTTCAATATAGCTAAATAAATAGTAAGGGATATATATATCTAAATCTTATAAGAATCTAAGTATATATAATAATACTAGAAAATTATAAAGTTGACCCTTAAGGTTTTAAGCTAGATTTCATCTACTAAATGCCCTGTAATTGTTGTATGTAATTAGGGGGCAAAATCTAGTGTGTATTGTGTGTAACTAAATATGGCCATACGTACTACACGAAGTTCTATTTCGAGTAGTTTAAGTAGGGTAAGATCTATAGAAATAATACTAATACCTAAGGTTTAATTAGTATAAACTCTACTTCTTAAGTATATTATTCTTGATATATCCCCCTAGTTTTAAAGGTTTTATTTATAAGCTAGCTTTTTTTAAATAATACTAATTAAACCTTCTATTTATACTTTATAAGAAGTTCTTTTTATTATCTTATTATTCTTATTAAATTTTTTATTCTTATAATAAGAAGAATAGTATTATTTATAAGTTATTTAGATATTTCTTATTAGCTAGAAAGTACTTCTAGTATTTCTAAGTTTTTTATTTAATTTTATTATTATTATAATTTGAGATATATAGATTCTAACTAGTTGTTAAGAGTTCTATTAAGATTTCTAAATATTAAAAATTCTTCTTAAAATTCTTCTTCTTATTATAACTTTAAATAGTTAGATTAATCTATTATATTAATTTAAATAATAAAAATACTAAACTAGTAGTTCTAAAAAAACTTTATAAAGTTATTAACTATAAAATTTCCTAAAAGTATATATTTAATCTTAAAGTATTTCTATATAGCTTCTTATTATAGTTAGTAGTTATAAATATCTATATAGTATAGCTTTATATATAATTATATTATTTTAATAGTTATAAAATATATTATTTACTAGTTATTATATTAGATTTAAATAGTAAGGCGAAGCTTATATGCCTTATTT
>QAPF01000543.1:0-25034 GCA_004367935.1 Colletotrichum sidae | reverse complement strand
TAATTTTTTTTAATAGTTATTATTAAGAAATTAATAATTATTCTTATTTTTTACTTATAGGAATATATTTAATAAATATAATAATCTTCTTTAAGTTATTACTAAAGTTTTAATACTAGAGATTTATAGTATCTCTAGTTTTAATTCTTTAAGAGATTTATATAGCTTCTTAAAAACTCTTTCAATACTCCTACTTCTATAATAATCTTTGAATTAATTTTTATAGATGAGATATTTATTTTAAATATTTTTATACTTATAATAATAGTATCCTTAGGCATCTCGATCTTTATAAAACTTTATTAATATTTTGATCTAATACTTTTTAGCTGAATTCTTAATCTTAATTATAAGAATATTATATATGAGGATTCTATAAAGGTTTCTATTTATATAATATATTAAGTAGCTTTCTATATATATATAAGACTTTATAATTTAGAATTCTTTTAGACATTTAAAGGTAATTTTGAAGATTAGCTTCTAATAATTTGGCAACTTATTAAAATCTTTATAATATACTATTTTAAAAACTACTTTATAGTATTTAGTATTAGAATTAATATAGATAGTAATTAAATCTTTATAGTATTATAATAATTATTTTACTAATAAGAGTTTATTATATAGATTTATAAGGTATTTTAAGAAGTTTTAAAATATTATATTAGTCTTAAGAATAATCTTAAGAAGTATTTTAAATAAGTTGATAACTTTATACTAGAGGAGTTAGACTTTATTCTACTTTTTTATATTATTTAATTTAAAGTTAAATATATAATACTAGTACTATTCTTATAATAAGAAGTTAAAAAGAGATATTTATAGTTAACTTAGGTAGCTCTTATATTTATACTATAAGATAGGAGATTTCTATTATAATAGTTAGTTTTATTAACTTCTTATTCAATTATTTTTAAGCTTCTTTAATACTAAGAGGGGTATTATAAGTATAATTTATACCTTACTTCTACTACTTCTTTTAATAATACTTTAGCTAAATATACTATAGATCTTGTAAAGTTATACAATAAGAATATAAAGTATAATAGAAGTTTATATAATATATTTAAAACTAAGATTTATATTTTTTATAATTACTATTTCAAGTTTAATATTTTATATTATATATAGGCTAGTATATTTTAATTCTACTAAAGGACTAGGTTTTTAGGTATTATTTTGAATATTTAAGTAACTCTAGTTTTAATTTATAGTTTGAATAGATGACTTGTATTATTAAAGATTACTTTGAAAATAATGAATATTAATAGTTATATCTTTCTAATTAATAAAATATTATATTTTGAAGTATTATAGTTAAGAATTTTAAGAAGAATAAAAAGGATATTCTTAAAGTCTTTATATTTAAACTTATTTATATTTAAAAAGCCTTCTTATTAAACTTCTCTATTAATATAGTATTCCACTTCTAATTTATAAGTACATACTATAGTATATTTAAATACTAATTAGCCTTCTTTATAAATTATAAAAGTACTAATAGTTTAGATAATAGCTTTAAAGACCCTCTCTAAAACTATAAGCCTGATAATATTATTATATAATATTAAATATAATACAATCTTGAAGATAAGATTATTACTCTTTCTAAATAGTTTTTAATATTATATATTAGTAAAGATCTTATTACTCTTAATAGAAGTAAAATCATAGGAATCTTAAAAAACTAGATAATACTTTATACTTTTACTTAAAGTAGTACTTCTAGTAGTAAAATTAATAAAAAGAATAGTATTATAATTCTTATATTTATATTTATATTTAAAAGCTGTTACTTAAGTACTATTTTGAAAGTATTTTATATAGCTTAAATACTACTAGCTTTTTAACTACTAAATACTCTTAATTTAGTATATTTAAATAGATAGTTAACTCCTTTATAACTCCTAAACTTATATAAAGTAAACTAGTAATAATCTATTTTAATAATATTTTTCTAATTATTATATTTAGAATAATTCATATTTCTATACTTCTTAGTATTATTATATTTTATATAGTATTATATAATACTTCTTTTTTATTCTACTTTATAAATATAGATCGTCTTAATATTATATTTAATAATGTTTATAATACGTTTTATTAAGATAAAATAATTATACTAATTATTTAAAAATAGAAGTATCTATAGATGCTTTTTAATAAGGAGAGAATAATTATTTCTATATATTTTATACAAATAGAGATATAGAGATTCTATTGCTATTTTACATATCTAATTATTATATATCTTTATAATATTTTTAATAAGGTGGAATATTGAGTTAAATATTACATTCTTGAAGTATTTGAGAAGTATTATTACTAGTATTAAATATATAGTATAACTTCTTTATACTTTTGTTTTACTATTTATAGTAATATTAACTTCAACTTTAAAATTATTATTAATATTATTTATATTAATAGCTGCTTTGTATTCTATATTATTAATATTGTAATAGTATTTAATACTACTTAATCTTTATTAAATACTTTAATAAATGTAATATAGGAGGTTCTTAAAATATACTAGATTAATATATACTAAAGCTTTTTTAATTTTATTACTATTAATATAAATATAACATTTTAATTTAAAGATTTTAGATTAGAAGTAAAAATAATAAGATTAATAATTTATATTATTCTAATCGAAATATATAACAATATCAGTAAGATCAAGTGATACTATATATTTCTCTATTATATATATAAGATCTATTATAATAAAGTACTTATTACTATTTGAGAAGTATTTCTTTAAGTAGTATATAAAGTAATTAATAATACTATTAAGCTAAATAGTGTTATATTTATTATCTCTATTCTTAGAATATATTCCTATCTTATAGAAGATTTAGCTCCTTTTTAAAATATTATTATCTAAATTTATACTATATATAAGACTACTAAAGAGATCTATTATAAATATACTAAATATACTATTAATATTACTTTAGTAATATATAATAATTTAAATGCTTTATATATTATAATTCTTCTACTCTAATTTTTAATATATATATAATAAGAGAAAAATAACTAGTAAGACCTATATTATCTTCTTACTATATATAGTAAGATATATATTCTTAAGCTTTTTTATAACTCTTACGAGTTCTAATCTATAGTTATAAAACTATATTTTAAAAGTAGTAATTAAGAGACTTTTTTAAATTATATTATTATAATAGTATTAGTTCTTATAGATTTCTTATAAGTACTTTTAGGTATTAATATTTCAAAAGGTATTAGTACTATAATACTATAACTTAATGAAATCTTTTAATTACTATTCTTAAAGTATAATTTTATAGCTATAAATTAAAACTCTTAAAAACTATAAGGAAACTTGAGAATATATATTTCATCTTATATAGTAAAGAAGTAGTATAAACTTTACTAGTTGTTTTTCTCTTATTATATATATATTAGGGATTAGAATAAAAGAATTATAATATATAAAGTATTTAAACTATTGCATATTATTAAAATAATATTAATAGTATATTTAATATACTTATAGTAGATCTCTTCAATAGTTTTATATATAATATAAGCCTAGGTAATAATATCTAGAGAGAAAGCTGAATCATTTATAAGGTGAGAATATATTTTAAAAATAAATAGAATAAGTATAAAGCTATTTAATTTAATTATACTATTAATTACTTTATATACTACTTGAAGGGATACTTCTTGAATAATAATAAGTATTTTATTATAGTAGATCTTATATATATAATAGAGGAGTATATAGTAATATTTAATCTTATTAATACTATCATATACTTCAATTAAAATAATATAAACTATTAATTTTATTATTTTTACTTTTAATCTAAAGTCTTTAGATTGAAATATAATATTTATATTAGTAGTAATAAAATTAAAAGGGTCTTAATATATATTAATTTAATATGCCTTAAGGGCCTCTTATATTACTTTTGCTGAAATATTTGATAAAAATCAAGCTGTACTAAATATTATTATAATATTAACAGTATAAAGTATAAAGTAGCTATTGATATAAATGATGTTAATAATAATCTTAAAGTTGAAGTTAATATTATTATAAAGAATAAAATAAAAGTATGAAGGGGCTACATTATATATTTAATACTAGTAATAGTACTTCTTAAGTATTTTGAAAGTATGATGTTTAATTAGATATCCTGTTTTATTGAGAATATTATAGAGGTATATAATAACTAAGTATTTAAAATAATAATAGAATCTCTATATTTCTATCTCTATAAGATATATAGAAGTGATTGTTCTCTATTTATTAAGAAGTATTTATAAATACTTTTATTTTTAAAGAACTAATAGAATTATTTTATTTTAATAGAACTTATTATAAATATTGTTAAATATAATATTAAAGTAATCTATATTTATAAAATAGAATAGGAAAGAAGTATTATATAGTATAATATAAAATATAATAATACTAAGAAGTATAGGTATATTAGTTATTCTAAATATAATGATTAAAGAAGTTTTATTAAAGTATATTATCACTAATTTGTTTTATAGAGGGGTAAGAATTATAGAGGGATTAATAATCTACTTAAGTATAATAACCTAGGAGTATCTAATAGTTAAAAAGCTAGTAATACTTAAATTAGATAAGATATTTTAAAATATAATACTTAAGTAATAGCTTTTAAATATAAATATAGATATAAGAATTATAATACTACTTTTTTTATTAATTTTACTACTAGAAGTATTACTTTAAATAAGAATATAGAATGTTACCTAGTTTTAGAAAATCCTTATAATTTTACTTCTATTAAGAATAATAGGATCTTTACTAAAGAATAATATTAAAAACTATTTAGAAAGAGTAGTAGGTTTATCCTTAAGGTTATATTATATTTAATATTATATAATAGTATTATTAGGTTTATAATCTTAAGGGGGGTTCTTAAAATGATGATTTAAACTGTTAATATCTTTATATTTTATAAGAAAGATTTAATATATTATTATAGAATATACTCTAGAATTAATATTTAATTTATACTAGCTAAATAAAATATACTTCTCCTTAAAGATATACCTTATAGACTAATAATTTATTTTATTATATATATAGTACTTCTTATCTAAATAATTATATATAACTAAATGAAAGGGATAAGTATTATTTAGCATAAATAGTTATAAGTTCTATAAAGTTATATAAATAAAGTATTTAGTATTATATAATTCAGTACTTTAAAAGTATTTTTAGAGAGGATTATATATATAATTAATTTAGAGTTAATTATTAACCTACTTCTAGTTATATTTTCTATTATTCTAAATATATTATAACTTTTGAATTGATATAGTATTACTTATAGTTGATCTTAACTAGTTATAAAAACTCTAAGATATTACTGTAGAGCTAAAGAAGGCTAATTAATACTTAAATATACTATAGTATATATTTATAAGTTAGAAGTAAAGTACTATATCTATACAGAAATTAAATAGGAAGGTTTTTTAAATATAAATAAGCTTGAATAGAAAAGCTTTAAAAGCTTTTTTTTATTCTTTTTTTTTATTCTTAGTTATGATATTTTGAAATACAGTATTTTACTAGTTAGAGAGGTATAACTATTAATATTTATTATTTTTAAAGTAGTTTTTAATATAATAAGTTATTTATTCGAACTATAAATTGAAATTAGAGTTGTTTAAATGCTTAAAGTACTACTTAAAAGACTGATTCTCTAATATAATTAAGAATATACTAGCTTATATATAATATAAAATATTGAATTTGAAGCAGTAATTGCAAAAGATGTAAATTTTAGTTTTAAATATATCATATAAACTTCTACTATCTTTCATACTCTTATTATATGGCTTTATAAAATCTATAGTATATTTAACTAAAGTATATTTAAAAAGAGTAATAGAAGTAATATATAAGAAGTATTTAAATTGCTTTAGTAGCTATAAGTTGTTATATTTATAGTTTACTTCTTATATATAGAGAGGTTTTATACTAGAAGAACTATATATTAATAAAGCTAATAAGAGGAGCAAGAAGTATAATATTAATATTAAAAGTAAGGAAGCTAACTTATTATACTTTTCTTATTCTTCTTCTACTCTTTATAGGAAAACTAAAATAGGTTTAATTTATTAAACTTTAAGTTTAGTTTTATAGAGAAGTATTCTAATTTCTTATTCTTTTTTTAGAAGGTTTTTAAATTATTCTAAGAACTTCTTAAGGTTTTACTTAAGAGTATTATAATATTTACTAGTTTTAGTAATTTCTTTAAACATCTAAAAGGTAAATAGATCTTATTAAGTAATTTAATATAAGATACTGAAGATTCTTTACTATTTATATTAATTTTAATATTATAGAAGAAGAAATAGTTTTAAATATACTAAGTAATTTGAATATTTATAAGTTGCTAAATTATAAAGAACTAGTTTTTAGAATTATCTTTAAATATCTAAAAGAACTTATAGCTATATAATTTTAAATAGTTATAAAGTATTATTTAATATACTAAATAGGTTGAAATTATAAGAATATCCTTATTTATAATATTTTTATAATTGATATCTTTAATCTATCTAAATAGTATAGGATCTAGGTATTAATAGATCTTTATAAATATAGAAATATTACTAAATATTATTGTAATAGTTAAAGAATATTTAGAATAACTATTTCCCTAGGAATTAGTAATTTTAATATTATTATAAAAGCGAGAAGAAGATTAGGAGAGTTTTTAAGAAGCTATATAGATCTCTTAAGGAGTTAAAGCTAGAGATATTATAAATCTCTAATATTAAAACTCTAGTAATAATTTGAAGAGGATTATTAGATTTACTAAATATACTCTAATAAATAATAATTAAAGGTATATAATTAAACTCTTTGAAAAATACTATAAGTAGTATTTTAATTTAACTAGATTGAAAGCTTTAATATAATAATACTACTTAAGTTTTATAAAAGTTTCCTTAAGGTATTAGTATACAATTTAGAATCTTCTAATTAGAATCTTAAAGTGGGGAGAATCTAAAGTATATAAGTAGTTATTCTTATAATCTTTTACTTTATATAAACTTTAGATATAGTTTTTTATAATTACTTCTTCTATTATAATAAACCCTATTAATCTATAGTATAGTAATGGAATAGAAGGATTAACTACTAATTAGTATTAATTTATCTAGAGGGTAATATATATTATATATAATCTTACTATATAAATATAAAGTAGTATTCTAATTATTCGTTATTATTATTATTATATTATATAGTATGAAGTACTATATAAAGCTCTAGATCTATAGTATAGTAATTACTTACTAATTACTATACGATTAGCTATAGCTAGTACTAGGTGCTTAATACTTATTACTAGTAGGGTGTAGAAGGTATACTGTTATATATATAGTAATACGTATAATTATTATATAGCTTATAGTATAATATAACTAATAAATCTAAATACTACTATTTATATTAACTATTAGAAGTATATTAATATCAAACCTATAGCTAATTAAATTAAATCTTTAAATAAATCTATTTATATAAAGTCTTATTATAAAGAATAAGTCTATTTAAAAGAAGACACAATTAGTATTATAGAAATCTCTAAAGCTTTATATATACCTTAGGGGAAACTATTAGATATTTCTAAAATAATATATTATTTTTAACTAATCTTATAAAGAAGTCAAAATATTATTTAATAAGATATATTAATTAAATAATAACTATATAGACAAAGACTATAATATTTTTAAAGATAGAATATAGACTTCTATTATTAAGTATTCTAGCTTTAATATGAGATAGAATTCTATATGACGAATGTTTAATAATATGTTAATTAGGTAAATATATATATATATTATAAACTACTAATTATATTGATTTAAGATAACTTGTTAACTATTTAGATAACTATTATAGTTAAAAATAAATCTAAAATTCTTATAGCCTTTTAGAAATATTATAAAAGATAGAAAAATACAAATTTTAAGATATTTACTAAAGATTATAATTCTATTAATATAAATAAAACATTTAAACCGTGATAATTAAGATTAACTTATTTAGATATATCTATTTAAACCCTCAAGATATAAAAGAGAAAACTAATAAGGAGATATATATTATTATATACTAAATATATGATAAGATTCATTTCTTCTATAATATTATCAATAAGGTAAAGCTAGTTATTGGAGAATTGTATAAATGAATTATAGAAATCTTTAGAAACTAATAATAATAATTCAAATAAAAGAGTAATTATATTATAAGTTATAATCAATTTCTAGCTATGTACATATATAGTAGTTAAGGATATAGTTAATATTTCAACTATTAATAACTATATTAACTTCTATATTAATTAGGTTATAATGATACCTCAAAGCTACTTGAAAAGAAAATCTCAAAATAGAAATATATATTATACAAATTAAATATATTTCAAACTAATAATAGAATATTAATTAGTAAAACATGTTATTAAGAAATATAGATTAATAGTATTATATTCTAAAAAGGCATCTATTGTTGATATTATATTACTAGTAGAAACCACTATTTACTTTAAGAATACTATACTAATATAAATACTTATAGAGATATTAAATAATAGTAGAAGTAAGATATTAGAAGAAGACTTTAAAGTAATCCATTTTATAATGCAAAATACTAAACTTAGAATAACTAATTCTAAGAAGCTTATACAGATCTTTTAAAACTATATTCATTCTTACTTTATAATATTTATTAAATTAAAGGTTTTTACAAGTTTAAAACTTTCTAAAATAACATTCAGAAGTATCTTTTCAAATATAAGAATAAGAAGACTATTTACAACGAATATATAATCATTAAAAAGTTTAAAAGAATATATTTAAATTTGTTTTCAATAAGACTATTTTAAAAATCAACATAAAGTTCAAAAATGAATAAAAGTTCATAAATTTTAATATAGTTTAAATCTCTATATATTTTAGAAATATTAGTTTCAATATTATACTAATAGTTATCTTATTTCTTTCTAGTCTTTTTAATGTAAATTAATTCTAAATCTATTTTAATAATGTTAATAATAAAATCAGATTTGAAGGAGTATTTGTATTTATAGAAAAACATAATAAGATTTTAATATTTCCAATTTAAGAGAATTCCCATAACAGGATTATTAAATTTCCTATAAAGGTAAACTGTAGTAATTATATAAGAAATTAAACTATCCTAACATTTAAAACTTAAATAATATCTTAATAGAAAAAGCTAAGTAATAATTATTATTAAACTTAAAGTAGTTATAAACAACTACTATTATTATTAATTCAAGTAAGATATAATATTAATTTAATTCTAGTTTTCAAGATAATTATAAGTTTAATATAGAGATTATTATTAATATTATATATCTTAATAATGATAAGTTTATACTATATAGAATTAATATATTAATAGTATTTATAGTTATAAGACCTAGAAATAATATTCCCTATAGAAGATATCTAATATATATTATAGATATATTAGATTAATATATCAAGCTTTTTGCTTTATATAGAGAATATTTAGTACCTAGCTAGGACTTATATTCTAACCTACCCTATACTAATTATTATAACTATAATTACTTTAGATCTTCAAATTAGTATGATATTTTAATTTTATATTATCTTACTTAATAATACTATCTTAAGTCTTTCTAACTATTAGCTAATAACTATTATAGACTTTTATATATATACTTTTTTAAGAAGATAAAATAATATTTACTAAGCTACTTCTAATATATATTCAAAATATTTAGAATTACTACTAAATATTCTACTTTTAAATACTAGATTCTTTTTTATTCTTCTAATCTTATACTTCTTAGTTATACTAATAGCTTTAGTTATTAGTAATATTTTAAAGTTGAATTTAACTATAGTTATTTTAAGAAAGCTAGAGAGGATAGTAAAGTTGCTTTTATATAATATTAATTTATTTAAGCTTTTATAAAAATAGGTATAGTCTTTATAGTTATTAATAGCTTTAATAAGATTAATATTTATATTAAAGTTATAAGGGTTAAATATAGTAATAGTACTCTTATTAATATTATTATAATTATTAGTAGTAGTAGTATTATTATAGCGATAGCTATCAACTTAAATATATTAAAGGATAAAGAAAGAGCTAGTTTATAGTCTATTGCTCTCTTTTATCTATAAGGCTAGTATTATTAAAGTATACTAGTAGTATTATTAGTAGCCAGTTAGTATAAGTTAATATTATAAGTACTATTATAATAAGTTTAATACTTCAAAGCTACTACTATAGAGACTATTATACAGCTTATACTAATAAGTTTATATATCTCGTTATTACTCTATTATCTTATATTATCTATTTCTAAATTAGAGCTAGGTTTTAACGAAATATTATACTACTAGGTTTTTTTTATTATATTTACTTATAGAGATATATATAAGCTATAAGAGATCACTAGGTTTTTTTTTATTATAGAGATTTAATACTAAGTATTATATAAAGCTACCTATTAGGTATAAGGCTGAATATATAATATACTATACCTTAGATTCATATATTGTAAAGTCTTTTAGATAGACCTATTATAAATATAAGATATAATTTTATTTTTCAAAGCTTTAAAAAGAAGGCTAATAATATAAATCGTAAAATAAACGTTATATCAATTAAAACGTATAAAAGCATTAATAAGATTAAAAAATATTATACCTCTTCATAAAACGCCTATAAAATTATATATAATAGAATATTAGAAGTATTAAAAGAAGAAATATTCTAAAGTATAATTAAAATAATTAAGAATACTAATAGTCTTAAAAGCTTTATATTTATCTTATCTATCTTTAGAATATATTTATATTTTAATATATTATTACTACTATTTATAGATATTATGAGATATAAAATAATGATTTCAAAGTAATGGCAGAAATATATAAGATTTATCTATAATATTAAGTCTTGAATATTTCAAATATATATGATAGTCTTTCTATTATATCTATTTATTCATTCTTTCTATAGTTATATATATATATATATATATATTCAAAAATACTAGGATTAGACTAAGTCCTTTAGATTTATCTTAATTCATAATTGGAAATATATTATAGAAATAAAACATAAGTCTAATACTTTCTAAATAATAATAATTATCTTATATTATTAGTTTTCAGTTGAAAAAAGTAATAATTGAAATCTTTATAATAATCAAGTCTAAAGAAAGACTTTATTAGAAGAAGTAATTATAATAATATCATCTCAAAAGAAGCTAAAATAGTAAGAATAATTATATAAGAATAATATCTTTATTATGAAAGCTAATCTTTCTAATATTATATATTATAATATATACTTTATAATAAAAGAAGTAGAAATATTAGCTAAGACAGTTTTTTCTATTAATATAGTTTTATTACAATATTAAGCAAGTCTTTAAAGGAATAGTATATGAAAATATATGAAATCCTATTAGTAAAAGAAATATTATACCTTAAGTATTTTAATATTTAGAAGTATAAATAAATAAGAATCTTTAGTCTTAGGCTTATTAATAAAATGAAAGATATTAATAACATATTATGTAAGAAGTTATAACTAATTATTAAAAGTTTTAATAATTAGAAAAAGATGAATATCTATATATAATTATTAATAGTATAATAAGTTAACTAGTATTTTATATTAATATTATAAAAGATATTATAATTCAATATTTTTATAAAAGTCTATTTCTATAATATATAACCAAAATATATATATCAATAGAAGTATATTTATATTACTTTATACTAGTAAAACTACTGAAATGGGCGCCAGCCGCTTAGGCTAGAACAACTAAAACAAATAAATAAAACAACCTCTCCTAAATCTAATCTTATAGTAATAGAAAATAGAGAGAGAAATCTAGAGAAATATCTTAGATAAAGAGTGCTATATTTATAGATTTATAGTATAAAAAGTATTTTAATTATAGAAGTAGTATTCTGAAATCTAAAGGATGGGTAATATGTGAATTATATATTTCTTATTACTATTTAGAAGGTAAATACTATAAATATAAGCTTATAACTTATATATATATACTACTTATATAATAAAAAAAGCCTTAGGCTTAGGCCTATTATAATATTCTTTTTAGATTTATTAGAAGTTTTATATAACAAGTTTAATTAAAAGAGAATCTATTTATATTATTATAATTATTATTAGTCTAGTTATTGAAGTTCCTCTCTATTTGTAACTTTATCTCTACTAGTTAATCTTATCTACTTATCATTCGCCTACTAATAATTATTTTAGATTAATTTCTAAGTAAATTATAACTAGCCTCCTTATATTAGAAACTATAAGAATATATAAATTATTAAATTAGTAGAAATATTCTACTCAATTTAAACTTCATAATTCACTTACTAGTCTATAAATTGCTTTTTATATAGTCAGAAAGATTTATATAATTATATAGACTAAAGTAGTTATTATAAAGTAATATATTAACTTAAGAATATAGAAGTAGTATTAGAAGAGCTGAGCAAACTAATATTAAAAAAGTAGGTTTCAATAGAATATATATTTATAGTTTATTTTGAAAGCTCTAATATAATATCTATATAAAAGTTAAATCGATCTAATAAGTTTTACTCTATAATATTTTCTAAAGCTTTAGTATTAATTGCTTTAATTTTAATACTTTTAGTTATTATTATAATAATCATCTCACTTATATTTACTTCTATAAATATCTTCTTAATACTTATAGTAAGTTATTATTAAAGATAAGTAAAAAGTAACTTATTATTTTATAATTTTTATAAGTTTGAATTATTTTTTATATTAATAGGGTTTCATAGATATTATTATAAGGTTTAAAGTATATACTTATTACTAATAACTAATATAAAACTAAAAGAATCTTACTTTTATATTTATATTATTTATCTACTGAAGCTTATAGTGAATTCATAGTATTAAGTATTCCATTCTAAATAAATACTTTAGATTATTCTACCCCTTAAAAACAATAGGTAAATTAATCATATTAAGAATCCATTAGTATTATTTAGGTATTAATTTAAAGTAACTTAATTATATTAGGTTAAGCCTTTATACTAATATAGAATAATAGTAATTATTCTACTAATTTAATAAAGTAGTTATTATTAGAATCTTCTCATATAGAGTTAGAATCAAAGATCCTTCCTTTTATCTAACTAACTATAAGATTAACCTAATAGATATTACTATTGCTAATAAGGAATATAGTAGTATTAACTTCTTATAGGTTTATTAATAAGTTATTTATTAATTACTATTTAAACGTAAATAAATTATTTTTAATATTATAACTACTCCTAGTATACTATAGATTTACTCCTTTAGATATCTAATAAGTAATAAAGCTACTTTATAGATTTAAACAGAGAAGTATATTAAGTTCTCAAGAATTTAGATATTCTATTACTTATAATATGCTCTTAGTATTATAAAAATAGACTTCTTATATAATTATCTTTTACTATATAGTAGGGTCTTATGAATTAATCCCTAGGTTTATATTATAATAACTTAGGAAATAACTTTATATAGATTTATTATCAAAGTATTAGTCTTCTATTAAAAAGGCATTTTTTATCTCATATTAATTTAGACCTTTTATTTAGTATCTTAATTATAACTCTTAATCTCTTAGTTCTACTAGAATAGGAATTTTTATTAGGTTTTTAATTATAAAGGCTAGGAATTAAATAAGGTGATTTCTCTATATTTCAATTTTTCATTCTATAACTTCCTATTAATACTTATAGAAACTTTCTAATTTTAACTTTAAGAAGACTATTTTAATAAATAGTATTCTAAATAATATTAATAATAGTTTTTATAAAAGAGTTAAGTTTGATAAGTAGCTAAGAGGTTTATAAATATTTTACTAAAAGCCTTCTTACTAGCTAGATCTTATTTACTAAAATAAAGCTAAATACTACTTTTAATATTATAATAAATAAGTACTTCTTTATAATATTAACTTCAAAGTATCTAAAAAAGTTATTTTATATTTTAAATATCCAATCTTTCTTATATATCTTATTATTATATTAATAGTCTACTTCTTATTTATTTTATATAATCCTATTTAATATAAGTACTTCTCTAAATAGTAATAAACTACAAAATCCTAAGTAAATTTAACTTATTAATTACTTATTATATATTTATAGCTATATCTTCTAAATAAGATCTTTATTGGAATAAGAATTTATTATATTTAATTAACAAATATTAAAATCATACCTATTTAGAGTACAGTATAAATAGTATAATATAAGTTGATTAAATTATTAAACACTACAGCTTTCCCTTACTTTCTCTTATATATAAATCTATAGATCTCAAAATATTAATAGATTTCTCCTCCTCCTACTTATTAGTTTATTATATACTATAATACTATATATAGTTTTACTATTAGTTTATTAGGAGGCTTATTTAAATTACTATATTACTTTTGTATATAAGAAAAATATGAAATGTTCTTTTATATATTACTAATTAGACTACCTAACGTCTCCTTCAGAATTATTATTTATATTTATATAATAAATTAAAATACTTATTATATAATCTTATATAGTTTATATAAAGCTTCTTAATTAGATCTTTTAAACTAATATTTCTTACTATTCAATCTAGCTAATAAGGTTATATAGTTTAGCTAGATACTTTATAAAATATTTCAATTTACAGTATAGTTATTTTTAATAATTGTAATTTAGAAGTAGTTGAATAATAATTCTACTATTATTAGCCTTCTTAATTTAAATTAGTAAGGAAGTTATTCTTATAATAGTTACTATTAATATGAAAATCTCTAGATTACTTATTATATATAACTATATAAAATAACAAATACTTATTATAATCTTTTAGATATATTTAGTAGAACTAGTTTTAAAAAGATATTATAAGAAGTAGATCTATCTTACTCTATAAATTTAAATTTGATAAGAAGTTTCTAACTCTATATTTGATTAATAATACTAGTTATTATTAAAAATATATAAAGTATTAAAAATAGGAGATTTTATTAAGCTTATTATAATATTAAATAGGATTCTTATTAAATAGTATTAAATTAAAAAGAGAGTTATCTAAATAATAATAGAAGTATTTATAGACCTACACTATAAGCTAAATAATACCTCCTTTAGAAAAGGTATCTATTAAAATAAAAGTTCTATTTAAACTTGAAGAAATTAAGATATATCTATTAGTATATTAAAAAGAGAATTAAAATTTCATTGGAAAGTAAAAATATTTATTTAAATAACTCCAAGTTTATAAATATACTACTTTAAATTAATTTACTTAAAAGGTATAATTAGTCTTTTAGATAAAAGAGTTCTTCTCTTATAACTAGTAGGATTTTTCAATATTACTTTAATTATAACTATATATTTATAATAACTAGAAGTATAAAAATACTTCCTCTAACTTATATCTTATTAATCTTTCTCTCTCTCTTATTTATAACTTACTAATTATTATTTTCATCTTATTTATAATTAATTTCTCCTAATTAGAGTTTAATATAACTATTTTTTTCTAATTAAAAATACTAATACTTCTTATTCTTATAAATTTAGAGAATTTCACTCTCTTTATTTAATTTATAATATCAGCCTTCTTATATTAAGAAAAGTAATAAGTAATATATATTTATAAGTCTTTATTCTCTTAATTAAACTAACTATAAGCTACTAATATTCCTTTTATCTTCTTTTATAAGCTAACTTATTTACTAAATAGGTATTAGTCTTATATTCCTATATATCAACATTTCTTAGAATAAGTATTTTAAAGTAGTATTTATATTATCTATTAAAATTTATAAAGAGTCTTAAACTTTATAAGTAACTTTCTAGTAAATCCTCATAGGTCTATAGAACTATAAGAGAGTCTACTTATATATTAAAGAGATAGTTATATACTAATAAAGAATTTTTATTCATCAAACTATTATCTACCCTAATAGTTAGTAAATTTAGAAGATTATTAATCACCTAATTACAATATATAGCTTTTTCATTTAGAGGTTTAGTAGTAAGAATATAATACTTTATAATTATTATAAGGAATAAGTATATATTATATATAATAATAAAACTAGTTTTTCAATCTATAAATTTTACTTTAAATATATATTTCTGTTTAGAATCTTTTATACTAACTACTTGTATTATAAGACTTAAGAGACTTATAGTTTTAAATATATTAAAATCTAATAGTAATAAAATTATAAATAGATATATTTTAATAAAAGCTATTAATTAAATAGTAAGTATAATAAACTCTTTACTCTTAAATTTAAAATCTCTTAGAGTTTCAAAAAGATTAAGTTATTATTAGTAATTTACTTCAACTTTAGCTAACTTCTTAATATTATTTTCCCTTAGTAGAAGATATTGTATTATATTTATAGTACTACTTTTATATATATTATTCATCTTTTTATATATAATCCCTCTTTTTAATTATCTTAAGATAAATTATTATTTTATATTCAGAAGGATATTAAAACATAGTAAAGAATTAAAGTTATAAAATAGGGAATTCTTAGTTGAATTCTAATATAATAAAGGAAATATTAAAATAAAGAAAATACAGAATATAGAATAGATTTATAAATATAAATAAAACTTTCTTCTCTTATATGTTATATTCTTTATTATATATTTCTAAATATTTAATTTTCCTATTAAAGTAAATAGCTATATAATTTAAAGAAAAGAAAATATTCTAATTATCAAAGTTTAGAATTAGTTTCTTTAATTATTTAAAGTAGTAGAAATAGTAGAATGAAGTATTATTGTTTCTAATTTATAAGTTTCCCTTTCTAAAACTTAGAAGAATAACTTAGAATTCAAGATTCTAAATCCTAAAGCTAGAAAATTAAGCTTTTTTATGAAATATATAATAAAAGGAAAAGAATAAATAAAACTATTTTTTCAAACTTATAAATATATATTTATATTTCTAAGTATTATTCAAAGAGAAGTTAGAATTCTCGAGAGGTATTTATTAATATATTATCTATTTCTCTAGGTTTAATTTAAAGAAATAGATTTAAAATATAAGGTCTTTTAATATTATATTAGTAATCTTCTGAATATTGAATAGGTATACTTATATTTAAATTAAAAGTATATATTCCTTATTATTATGACTTTCTTTCCAATTATAAGCTTCTTTTGATTTTCTACCTTTTTAGTATTTATAAATTTACTTTCTACTAAGAAGACTTTTTCCAGTTTTAATTTTAATTTAAACTAATAAATATCCAGGTTTTATAATTCTTAATATCCTATAAATATCTAAACAGATTTCTATAAATGATTACTACTATAACTTAAACTTTAAATTTCTTCTTCTAATAGAATTATTAACTTATATAAGAAAGAGTTGAATATATATCAAAGATTTAAAAAGACTTAATCTAATAGTATTCTAATTTCTATTCTAATAATTTATTACTTACTTTTTTATATTACAAATCAATATAGAATGTCTAATCTTTAGTCTCTTATTTTAAAGAATATTAACTTGCTTAATAGTAAAACTTCCTACTACTTTCTAATATTATTTTATAATTATTTTTGTAGTTTTCTTTCTATTTTTATCTAATTATATAAATACCCTTATTTTTAATTATAATTCTTCTTCTTTTATTTATACTAATATTCAATCTAAAACTCTCTATATAATTATTAGGATTCTAATTAGTATTATTATTCTATAGTTATATTTAAGATAAAAGGAGGTATATTCTATCAATATTTAAATTATTATTTAGTTTATAAATAATATTATTATCAGTGGGAAGTAAAAGTCTTTATTATTATTCTTTATTAATTAAACTAATAAAGTATAGATAATGAATTAAACTTTAATTTTAATAATACTATTAACCTATAGGTTATGAATAGAGGTAACTTACTACTTTATATGATACTACTTATTAAACTTAATAATATATTACTTATTTCTTTTAGCTTACTATTTACTATAAGTATGTTTTAGAGATTATAGTAAGTAATTACTTCTTCTTATAGGAATTTTATAATAGTTTTAGAAGTTGCTTTATTTAGTTATTATACTTCTAGCTATTTAGTAAAAATATCTCTGGTCTTAATAAGATATTATTTGTCTAATTTCTAAATATCTAAATTAATTCTATTAAATAAATATTTATATAGAATAATAAAATTATTCAAGTTATTCATATATCTAACTTAATATAATTGATAGTCTGAATAATATTTTACTATTTTATATATTTCTCTATATATACTTCCTTAGTAATATTAGTTAAATAGTTTATAGAAGACTATTTTCTAATTATAATACTTATTCTCACTATATATTATTATGATAGGTTTCTATTATATAGCTAGGTTATTTTCTATTTGTTGAAATACCGGTTTATATAGTACTATTTATATGAAAAGTAGCTAGTTTGATAATTAGAATATTAGAGCTTTATACTTAAATGCTTTAAAATAGTTAAAATTAATATTAAGTAGTTGCTTTAGAATTATTAAGTAATAATTAATCTGTTGAGATTTATATAATTAGACTTATACATTACTTAATATAACTATAGGAAGTATTAGTTTAGAGTATATAATACTATTTATAGAAGAATTAGTATTTATATTAAAGACTCCTTCTATATATTACTACTATTAAAGAAGTATACTTTTTTGAAAAAGGTTTATATACTTATATTTGTAAAAAGATCTATTTATGAATTTAGTTATCTATGTTTCTTTCTCTAGTCTTATTATTTCTATTAGATAGCCTAAAAGGCTTTTAAGATAATTTATTAGTTGCTAGATTTACTATATTATTAATATAACAGATTTTAAAGTTAAATATCTATATCTAAGATATCTAGTGAATAATAAGTACTTTTAGAAGGTTTAATACTATACTATTAAATTGAGCTATTAGTATATTTATCTTCATTTCTAATAAGAAATACTAGTTATATAGATAACTATAAGTTTATTTTAAAACTTTGGGTAATTTTTAGGTTTCTTTTCTCTTTATATTATATTTAAATCTTAGGTTAAGAAATAATCTATTCTTATAGTAAGTAATAGCTTTCTTTTATTTAACAAATTATATTAAAACTATACTCTAATTAGTCCTTTTGATATTAACTCTTAAGTAGATCTATCCCTCCTTTTAATTAAAGTTAATAGAACTAAATAGGAGTATTATAAAGCTTATTTTATACTTACTTTATTATTATCTTTTATAGTTCTAGTTATTAAATAGAAATATTATTTTTTAAATAAATTATCAAAGAGGTATGTAATAGTAGAATAATATTTGATTTAGATATAGTAAAATATAGTAATACTTAAGAATAATCTAACTTTTAAAATATTACAATATACCTTTTATTCCTTTATCTTAGTAATTTTAAATTCTTCTAACTACTACTTATATATTTCATATATATAATCTATAATAATAACTATTTCTTATTTGTTTTATAATTTAACTATTATTACTATACAACTAATTAGTTAAATATCTATAAGAATTCTATTAATATTCTAAACATATTTTAAAATATATCTATTAATACTTAAGTATTATAAGTTGTTTTTACTATTATATATAATTATTAGTCTTTTTATTATAATATTACTTAGGAATACCTTATAGTAATTAGGAATTAAATTATAGAGGACTTTTATTATAATTTATATAAATCAAATAATAGAATTAATACTTTTTATAAATAAAATGTAATGTTTCAGTGGTTTAATAGGATTGTGAAAATAGTTAAATTCTAATTCTTTAAATTAAAAGGCATCTAGTTAAATCTTAAAAGAATATTCAAAAGGAATAAGAATCTATATATATTAAAGTTTTCTGAGAATTTATTAGTTCTTGATAGTAATTCTATATTTCAAATTATAATATTATTAGTCTTAATAGTTAGATTAATAAGTCTTTTTTTATTATTTTTCTTTTTAATAAACAAGAAAGGATTTTAATATAGAATATAGTTATATTTAAGAATCCTATTCTAAATATAGATATTTAGTCTCTCAATAATATTTTTAATTAGCTTTTTAGGGATTAGAATTAGCCTTATTTATTATATTCTATATACAATTATTTTAATTATCTGTAATAATATAACTCATTCAAATAGTTTTCTATAGTAACTAAAATTATATATTACTTCTTATCTTTGAATCTTTAAAGCTTCTCTTAGAAGTTTCTTTTTAAATTTTTATAAATAATATATAGAGTTTATAATTATATTTAACTATTCTAGGGTAAGATATTCCTCTATATAAATCTTTGAAAACTTTAGTATAATTATATCTACAAATGATCTTTTAGGATTATACTTAATCATTTTCTCTATTTCTATTTATATTTTCAATTTCTACTTAAGGTTACTTTTAAATCTTATCTTATCTAATGGGGTATTATTAATTAAACTAATCTTTTTATTTTTTATTTTATATAATATATTAATATTTTTAATAATATTCTTTATATATCTATTATCATAATATATTTAGAAGTCTTTAGGTCTATTAGTATAATATTAAATATTGCTATTATTTTATAATTTCTATAATAAGAGCTTATCTAATTCTTTTTCTTTTTCACTAAAGCTTTCAAATCAATAGTTTAAATTTATAAAAATTATAAAGATATTTCTTATTATAAAATAGGTAGTTTAACTTTAGATAGATCTTATTAACTTAATAGTAATAATTATTATAGTTGAAATAGTAGATTTCATTAGTAGTATATTAAGTAAGTTTAAAATAGCTAAGCTTCTAGTAATTATCTAAACTATATTAGTAATATATTATAAACTAATTTTAGGCGAATTAGCTTTAAAGATGATTATAATATTAAAAGTTATTTTAATTCTAAAACTTACTACTTTTATTTAAAATTACTATTTTCTATAGTTAGTATTATATTAAACATATATATCTATAATATAAACTTTATAATTATTATTATCATTTATATCTATAATATATAACTTAGCTATTAATCTCTAGACTTTTCTAAAACTGTTTATAAACTTATAAAAACTGGCTTCTATCTTAATAAATATTAATTAGTTAAAACTTAAGTTTTTAAATTAGGATAAGCACTACTTACTATTATTATTAAGCTTATCTATAATAATTTAGGCTTTTTTATAATTTTTATAGTTTTTAACTAGGAAGTTAAAGTAGTAGATATAGTTATTAATATAATAAGGGTAACTTATCTAGTTAACTATTTTAGAAGACTCTGATTTCTAGCTTAATAGGATAGTAAATATTTAAAGGACGTTTAGGATATTTGAATGAATTAAAATATCTTATTATAAAAGTTTCTAGTAATCTCTTTAAAAGTTTGAAAAGGGAATTAGTATAGGGAAATATAGATAAGATTAGTATTAGATAAAATAATATATTTATGAATTCTTATTCTTTCTTATAAATTATATATAGTAGTTAAATAATTAACTATTCTTATTAAATTATTTGAAATTAGGTTGGTATTATAATTTATAGTGTAAAGTTTCTTATTAGAATTATAGTTAGCTATAGAGTTAGTAATATTATAAATTTTTAGAAAATTATTTTTAATATCTTTTTAAGTATACTTATTGGTTATTATAATTTTAGTAGTATATTTATACTATATACTATAATAAAAAGAGACTTTCATTACTATCTTATATTCTAATTTACTAGAGACTTTTAATATAGCCTTATAGTTATTTAGAAAATTAGAGATATTATTTCTTATAAACTTAGAGGTATTTTTAGACTAAAGAATTATTTTTACTATTATTAGCTAGGTAGTAGTTAGCTTTAAGAATATTATAAATACTTTTATAGATATTAAGTAGTTGAGTAAATTGTTAGAAACTTATGCAGAAGGTGTCTAAATACTATAGTTTTTTTATAGTTAGATAAAAAAGTATTTTTAGATTTGTTAGGAGTAGTTATTATATAAGGTTAAATTTTCTCAAAAGTTAGTCTATTAAATGAAGGTCTTATTATAATTAGATAAGGGGGTTTAAAAGCTTCCCTTTTATTCTTAGTTAACTATTGAGTAATTATTATTACTATTATTATATTTCTAAGTATTTCTTAGGTATAAATATATTATTATAAAGTAAATGTTTTCTAGTAATATATTTATAAAAGTAGTTTCTTTAATTAAGATTTGTCTTCTTAATATTCTTCTTTTTAGACTTCTTAAAATACTCAATTTATACTTTTATATAGGGTTAGATTTATAAATCTACTTTTCTATTTCGTATATTAATCTTCCTAAAAGTTAAATCTACTTTTATTATATCCTAATCTCCTAGTTACTTTAGTTATAATTTATTATATAATACTTATATATCTTATTATGTCTTGCTATATATTTTCTTCTTTTATTTCTAAGTCATTTATTTCTTTATCAACTTATTTCCTTTTTTTGAATTATTCTACTATCTTTAATAAGGATTAATAGATTAGTTTTATTAGACTTATTAGTCTTATAAGACTCCCTTAAGGCTTTCTATTATAATAAGATAAGATTCTTCTTTATCTTTTTATTATATTATTATAAATTCAAAATACTTACTCTAAGTTAAACTTGAGAACTTAATTTTATATTATAAAAAGAATAAATAAACTTTCAAGTTGTTTATATTACTTTTAAAGTCTTTTACCTTTTTACTAATTTATAATTAGATTATAGCTAGTATTTCTTACTATTTATTAATACTAAGTTTCTAAATAGGTTTATTATAACTATTTAGTATTTAAAAAGCCTCTATTTATAAGTCTTAAGGTTCTTACTATTGTCTAATCAGTTAGGATAATAATATTATATTATATCTTCTGATTTTAATTCATTTAAAATAGTATAAGAATGCCTCTTTACTTTAGTTTATAAAGGATTAAAAAGAGATAAGTCTACTTCTAGGTATTATTAAAATAGGTACTAGTTACTGAGGTTAGAATAATTAAAATAAATAAATAAAATAACTTATTCTAAACCTGGTTTTATAATAATAGAAAGCAGGGGGAAAATCTAGAAAAGTATTTTAAAAAAAGTGTTATATTTATAGATCTATAGTATAAAAAATATCTTAATTATAAAAGTAGTATTTTGAAATCTGAAGGGTAGAGTAGTATATAAATTGGATATCTCTTACTACTATTAGAAGGTAAATATTATAGATATAAACCTATAGTTTGTATATATATACTACCTATATAATAAAAGAGGCCTTAGGTCTAGGTCTATCATACTACCTATTAACTTATAATAGTTATATATAGAAAGTATTATTATTATTATTATTATTATCTAATTATTATATAGAATTATAGAATTAGATATGTATTAATATATAATATATTCTAACTACTATAAGAATAGATTCAAAATAGAGATTTTATTAAATAGTTTAGATTATATCATTTCTGACTTAGACAATTTATACTTTACTACTATAAATATATAGATAGATAATACTTTTAGTCTCTACTTACTTAAATTTAATAATAAAGAAGAAGAAGAGTTCTTATAAGTAAGGTTTATTTTAAAATTAAAGTTAATAATTATAAATAATACGTTTCTTATATTCAATAAATATATAATAATTCTCAAAGATAATAATAATATACTTCTTATCAAAAGAAACTTAAATAAGAAGATTAGACTTATTAATTATATATTTACTGCAATAAAGTTAATATATATTCAATAGTAAGTATGAGGAATATATATAACTTCTTTATACTAACTAGAAAGATATTATAACTTCTCTATTATAATTTAAAACTAAGATTTAATTAAAGAAGATATTAAGAAATAGAATAAATACTTTATATAATAAATAAATAATTTTATAATAAGGCTTAATATTTATTCTTATTAATATTCAAAAGATAAAACTTTATATTTTTATTGATAGATTTCCTATCAATAATAAAGATATAATATTCTTATTAAGCTTCATTATTATCCTAAAGATAGAGGAAAATAATAAGAATAATAACATATTTTAATTTAAAATTAATATTATCTATTTTTCTTCTTTGAAATTCAAAAGAATTATATAAAATATATAAACTTCTCATATTTATAATATAATTATAAAAGTTAATATAAAATATATAATTTCTACTACTTTTAGGTACATAATTAAATATTAAGAGGTAGTAATAATATTTATGATAATTTATATTAACTCCTATTCTTCCTATAAATATCTTATCAAACTAAATATTATAGAAGAAAAATATCTTATAGTTAGTATTATAGTATGCTAATAATTATATATAAAAGGAGAAATCCTTAAGATTTATTAAGCTAATAATATAGATAACTTTATCAATAATACAACTAAGGGATCTAATAATTAAATTCTAGAAAGATTCATAATAACAAATTAAATAATAATATAAATAGAAAGATATATTATAATAACTATTAATAATAATAAGAAGGGATAAAAGTAAAAACAAAGTATATAAAATAACAAGAAGAAAGTAAGAAAGAAAGAGAGATATATACTATAGTAGAAGCTTATAATATTTAATATAGTATTAAATAGCAAATATACTTTTATAGAATAATACTATTTATAGTAGTTCTATAGTGTTTAGTATAATTAAGAGAATTTGCATAATTAGAAGTGATTTCATATTACTTTTATATTTTATACCACTCTTATATTTTATATTGATTTTAATATTGAATATACTCTAGCTATAGAAGAGAGTATTATTCGTATTAAGTTAAATGTAGTATTAAGGTAGGTAAAACTATAGTAATAAGTAACTGAGTAGTCGACCTACTTAATTTGATAAATAAGAATAAAGAGATTATTATATAAGGTTATCTTTATAATATATAT
>QAPF01000542.1:0-25234 GCA_004367935.1 Colletotrichum sidae | reverse complement strand
TATTAAAATAGTATTTTAGAAATATAAGTTATTTATAAGATTAAAATAATTATAAAAATTAGTAATTTATATTACTATATTTTTCTCTATATAGTAGTATTAATACTAAAACACTTTATTTATATACCTAAAGATCTAAGTTATTATATAAGTTTAATTTAATTATTAATATTAATATTCTTAAGTTTTTAAAATATAAAAACTATAGAAAGCTATATAAACCTTTAGATTTTTCTTAACAAGATCTATAATATCCCTTATAAAAGCCTTTTTAGTAATATTTATAAGGAGTTATTAATCTTCTTTATAGCTTATTCTTATAAAAATAAAGCTTTTAAGAGTATCTAATTTAAGTATTTTAATAACTTATTAATACTATTTAAACTTTAGAAAGTTACTTAAGAGTAACTCTTAAGGAAATTTAAAAAAAAACTTTATTATATAGTTATTCTAAAGTTAAAGTATTCCTATAAGTTATAAGTTTTAGTTTCTACTTAAAAAGTATTATATTAAGTTAGCTACTAATTAGCTTTTTTGAAAACTAAAAAAAAATATTTTTAGTAGATATCTTAATATTTAAGATATATTAAATTATTATAATATGTATTTTTTAGCCTAATAGTTCTTTAGTATTATAAGACTCTTAATTATTATATATAATTAGGGGGTAAAATCTAATATATATTATATATAACTAAACGTAGCTATATATACCGTATAAAGCTTTATTTCAAGTAGTTTAAATAGGGTAGGGTCTATAGAGATAATACTAGTACCCGAGGTTTAGCCGGTATAAACTCTGCCTCTCGAGCGCGTTATTCCTAACAAGTTTGTACTAGTTAAACCTTGGGTACTAATACTGTCTCTATAGACCCCGCCCTACTTAAACCATTTGAAATAGAGCTTCGCGCGGCATGCGTGGCTACGTTTAAACATACATAATATATACCAGATTTTGCTTCCTAATTATATATAATAGAAAGTTCCCCTAAGTTCTAAATTTTCATTTTCTATTTTAAAGAATTATATATATAGCTAGCTACTTCTTAATTATTAGTAGCTAGTATATATTGTCTATATAATAAGTAAAAATAGCTATATATAGTTCTTTATTTATAATACAAACCGCCTTATTATAAAGACAACTAATAAATCCTATTAAATAAAGAATACTTTTCAGATAATTATACTAAAGTTCAGGACTTTATTTCAGACTATATAATACTTTATTTAAAAACTAAATAAAAGTATAGTTTTTATCATTTTTATAAGTATTTATATTCATATTTAAATTAAATTCTAAAGAATTCTTCTTTATATTAAAACGAATTCTAGTTAGTAGATAAATGTATATAGATTTATTAATATTAGTATGAATAGATACTATAGTAATATTATACTATATTATATTCTATCCTAAAGAAATAGAAAGAATTATTATATATCTCTAACTTTCAAATTTATAAGTAGTATTAAAAGTTTCTAAATAATTAATATTTAAATATTAATTATAGCTTTAAGCTACCCACTTAGCTATATATATAGTTTCTTTAGTTATATTATTTATTTTTCATTTATAAACCTATTTACGACTTAGAATATTATTATCTTTAATATTAATAGTAGATAGAAGTATTACTTTCTCACTATTTATAAATCTTATTTATTCTATTTCTTTCATTATAACTAGACTCTAGTTTCTATTAATAGGGGATATAAATATCTAAATAGAAAACATAGGTTCTTTAATCTTATTAACTAATAAAATATATAAAGCTTAATTATTCTTATTAGTATTTTTATATAGTTTTATATAACTATTTAAACTACAATAACTCAAAATAAGAAAAAAGTACTTTCTTTATAAGTTCTATATTTTTTTTTAACTTCTTCTAATATAATAGGTAAATTAATATATAAGTTGGATTTTCCCTGAATATTATTATTACTTTCTATATTTAATTCTGATATTTTATTATTCTTAGTTATTTCAATATTTGAATTTTCTTCTAGAATTATTCCAATTATTTCTTAAACTTTAGTAGTAGGATTTATTAAGGAGTTCTTATTACTAATACTATCATTATTTTGACTTATACTAGAAATAGACTTATCTAGATTTAAAATAAGATTATTATTAGGCTAATTAGACTTAGAATTATTAGAATTCTTTTCTAAATTAATAGATAAAAATAACTCTTTTTCTAAAATATAAGAAGTATTTTCTAGGATTTCTATATCTTTAGACTATATAGCTCTCTTTTTATTAAAATCCCAAATTCCATAAGTATTATTTCTATAAGTTATAATAGTTCTTTTTTAATTCTTTTATCTAATCTTCTAGTATTAGGATCTTCATTGTTATAATAACAGAAGTTACTTTATATCTTAATATTATTAATATTAGGTTTTATTTTATTTTTTAATTTTCTGGGAGTTTTGAAATCTATATAACTATAAGGAGTTCTATTATATATATATATTTATATAGAGAGGCTATTAAAGTATCCCCCTATAAATAATAAGGTATATTCGAGTGATAAATTAGAATTCTAATTTTATTAATTAGAATTCTTATTATTTTTTCTATTAAGCTATTAGATTTATAAACATAAAAAGGTTTAATATTATAAATAATACTAGAATAAGAATAAATAAATCTTATTCTTTTATTAGTAAGTTCATTACCTCTATTAGTATTAAATTCTTTCATTTTTCTCTTATTATTATTCTTATTTACTAACTCTTTAAATTTAAGGAAAACTTTAGAGACTTTCTTAACTAACTTGATTTTTAATAAAGATCTGTAAGTAAACCTGGTTAACTTATTAATAGATTAAATGAATTTGTTAAATTTATTATTTATTATAGAGGTTATAGGTCTACCTGAATCTAAGCTAATATAATCTAAATATTAAAGATTGTATTTTTATTTATTTTTATTTTTACTCATATTATTAGTAAAACTTCCTTCAATATAAGTTTTACTAATAGAAAGACTATCTATTTTATTTAATTTATAAGATAAATTTAAAGTACTATCTTTTCAACTATTTATTACTTCTATACTAATATAATTTCAATAGTTATATAAAAGCTCAATATTCTATAATATAGTAGTAGAAAGAATAATATTCTTTTATTAAACAGGAATATTAAATTCATATAAATTATTCTTCTTAAATCCTACTATTGAAATAGAATTCTTTTCTATATTATATAGTATAGGTATTTCCTAGGAAGATAATATAATTCCTATAGTATTAAGTTTACTATATAATAATAAATTAACTCCTAATTCTAGAACATAATAAATCTTTTCAATATAAAATCTTGATTTTTTGGAGATATTTTTAAATCTCTTACTATTCTAATTAGAAGGTATATAATACTTCCCTATTTAATCTATTTTGTAACTAGTTTTATATTAAATAAAATAGATTTACTTCTAATTATACAAATAGTAATAGCAGTAATCAAATAAAAATAAAGAATTCCATAATTTTCTCTTTGCACTAAATTCTTAGAATCTCTAATAATATGTTGATTTTTTAAAAAACCTAGAGTTTTATTATTATTATTATTTCTTTTAATAAGGGGTTTTTAGAAAATTCCTATATTTCTACAAATATCATTTTCTTTAGAAGATATATTAAGATTTATATCCTTAGAAATAAATTCTTCAGATTTAGGACTTTCTTTACCTTTTAATATTTTATTTTCTATTTTATTATTTTCTTTAGTTCCAGCTAAAATAATATTAATAGATTCTAAATTCTTCTTTTTAGATTTTCTCTTATTTTTACTACTATTCTTAACTAGAATATTCTTCTACTAACTCAAAGCTTTTATAAGATAAAAATAGGTATGGTTTTCTTCAGTATAATTATTCTTCTTATAATATTTATAAAAGAATCCTTTTTATTCTTTATAGAGGTTTTTAATAATTCTGAAATTCTTCTTTTTCTAAGTATTTTTAGTATTATTAATTGAATTATTATTTCTTCTTTTAGATTTATCTAATAAATTAGAGAATAAGGAATCTAAAGTATAAGCTTCTTTATCAAACCTAAAGTTCTAAGTAATAAAAGTAATACAACCTTTAGAATTAAAATTAAAACTCTTTAAATTATATATTATAACTACTTATTTAGATAATTCTAATTTATTCTAAGATAGATTATTAGTTAATTCTTTAATTCTACTTAGAAACTCTTCTATATTATTACAACTACTTGAAGTAGTATGAAAAAGTTCTTTCTAAGTTAAGAATTTATTAATAAATCCTAAGGGCTTATAGAGTTCTTTTAAATATTTAAGACTTTAAAGAATCTCTATATTATTTTTAATAACTTAAAAAGAAGCTATCCCTATAGTAGAATTATATATTACTTAGAATGTTTTTATTTTTATCCTTACTTCTAGAAGTAATAGGTTTAGTAATATTTATTACAATATTTTTACTCATAAGTCAGATTTTAATATAAATAAACTAGACTTTATAATTACTACTTCTTATTAATTTAGAAATAGTAATCTTTCTAGACTTATCTATTATTTTAAAATAAAATAAATTCCCAAACTATATATCTATAAAGGGTTTTTCGAAAAAGATATAGAAATCTTATAATATATAATATAAGAGAATACGATGTTTTCTATAAAGATAAAGATTAAAGATTAAAATCCTTCTTTTCTATTTGAAATAAAGATATAATTCAAAGAATAAATTTAAAAATCAGAGATCTAAATCTCAGTATTTCATTCTCTTTTTTAAATAAATTCAATTTTTCTCATCTTATAAAATCAATAGAAAATCGAGGTAAAGTTCGAGATAAAAGGAGTTAATTCTCTATATAAGTTAGTGTTTTTACTATTAAAAGAATTTAAAACTAAAGAGGAAATAAACTTAAAGGTAATTTGAAAAAGTAATTAATTAAGAGTAAATCTCAAATATCTAAAGAATTATAAAAAGCTGAAATAAATAGAGAGGCTAGATTTTTAAATATTAAAAAGGCTTATTAAATAAGGTTAATTTATTGTAAAGAAAAGTAATTCTAATAAGATATTCAGTTTCTATAAAAATAGTAAAAAAGTAGAGACTTTTGTAGATTTTATTATAGTATTTAAATTTTATAAATAAATAAGAGAAGTAATTTTAGAATAAATAAAATATAGAATCTTCAGGTTGAGAAGACCTAGACCTATAACTTATTAGAATAAATACATAAATAGATAAGTTAATAGTTAGATTATTACTATAGATAATTATAGAATTAGAAGAAGTATAATATAATAGAAGTAGGTTTCTTAATATAAAGACCTATTTCAAGTATTCATAATAATAACAGTTAAATAAAAGAAGAAATAGTGATTTAATTAATAGTATAATTAATTCTTTCTAACCATTATTTATAGAAATATCAAGATTCTTATATAGAATGTTTATTGAAGAATTCTAATTATACTATTAGAGTTCTAATTATAATACTAGAGTTCTAACTATAGTTATAATATATAAGCTACTATAGCTATAGTACATAGGTAGTTATAATTTTAATATATATACTTTAGTATAGTATATAAGCTACTATAGCTATAGTATATAACATATTATAACTATAGTATATATATCTTAATACAATATATAAGCTATTATATCTTAATATAATATATAAACTACTATAGCTCTAATAAATAATATATTACAACTATAATATATAAGCTAAAGTATCATATATATTATAATATAGCTAAAGTATCATATATATTATAATATAGCTAAAGTATCATATATATTATAATATAGTTATAATATATTAGCTACTATAGGTATAGTATATAAAGTACTATAATTATAATATATATAGCTTGAACTACTTCTAATATCTTATAAAAGAATAAACCTCTCTACTTCTATCTTATTTACTTAAAACCTACTAAGAGTAAAAAGGTAAAATAAGTATATATTTATAGAGTAATTCTTATACAATTTATATAAATAGATATATTATATAACTTGTTATTACTTCTATTAGAATAATAGAAATAGAAGTTCTTTATATATTAGAATAAATCTAATACTAATTATTTAGCTAGCTATTAGAAAAAAGTTATAATCTACTTCTTATAAGCTTCTTTTTATTTCTATATTTATTCTTAGTATATTACTATTTAGAACTATATAGCTTTAAATACTTTATTTATAATATTTCTTAAGTTTAATATTAGTAGGAATAATATTAAGAATAATAATTAGGATTATTTGTTAAATCTAAGTTTTAGTTAGTAAAAAAAAGAAACTATCTAAATCTAGGAGTTATAGGTGAAATTATTATCTTTTTTCTTTTTATCTTAAAGAATAAGTATTCCTTTCCTTAAAATATATCTTATATAAATCTTTCTAATAAGTATTCTATTTCAATTTCCTTAATATACTATTAGTAAAAGCTTATATTAATACTAGGTTTTAAGTTATCTTAAGTAGTATATAAGAGGTATTTTCTTTTAGAAATATCTTCTTCGAAAGTTATTATCTTATTATCATTACTACTTTATCTATTTAAGTTTTAGTAATAGTATAAGTTAATATTAGTAGTCTTATTATATATTTCTACCAAGTTGAATATTAATTATTAAAGTTGATTAAAGCTTATATTAAATCTTCATCTATAGGATGGCTATTCTCTATAAGATTAATTACTACTTAATATCTTTATAGATATCAATTATTTAAAGATTAAATAGAAGTAATAGAGTTATAAGAACTTTACTAAACGCCTTAATTGAAGAAAGCTAAAGGTATAGGTAAAGTTCATATTACTATATAGATTATTATGTAAAAGATCTAAATTATAACTTTTAAGCTGGCAACTCTTTCTAATTCTTTAGTAGCTATAGCTAACTAGTTACTAGGTATACTGTATAGTCCTATTAGTATATACTTATACTTTAAAGTTAAATATTAAACCTAAAAGTATACTTATCTATAATAATAAGTAGTTTTACTGCTATTTTAATTAACTACAAATTAAGATTAGTATGGCTATTTCAATTAAGTAGAATCTAGAATTTAAATTATATAGGAATAAATAGTTTAGATATTATTCTAAGTATGAATTAAAAGTATTTAAGTAATTGTCAAAGGTTATATAGTAATATAATAATACTAGTAATTAAACTAAAAGCTTGGAATTATTCTACTAAAAAAGGAGTAGGTATTGAAAATAATATTAATACTTTTTATTTAATCACTTTTACTTTGAATTTAATACAATATTTAACCTTTTAACTATATATATAATTTCAACTATACATTATACCTTAGAACTATACTTATATTAATACTAACTTATATTTAGTTAGAATACTAATAGAATTCTTTATTATTATGAATAGTTATAGCTTTAGTTCTAATATTTCAACTCTATAGTAATAGAAGACTTTATTATAGTAATCTATCTAAAAAGAATAATCTTAAAACTAAAACTTAAGATATAAAACTAAAAACTACTTTTAAATTTATAGATTTATAATAAGATTAATATAAAACTCTAGAATCTTTATATTTATTTACAAAAAGAAGATTATAAAAAGGATATAGTAATATCTAATTATACATATTAATAAGAAGACTATTAATAACTTTAACTAAAATATATTTATAATATCTTAAGTATTATAATTAATAGATAGCCTATAGATATTTAAAAACACGATCCAATAATTAAGTAAGTTGTTAGATAGACTAATAATACTTATTAAAGATTAAGCCTTAATTAGATAATATTTTAATACCAATATATTACTATAATATCAACTATTTAATATCTTAAAGTATTGTAATAATATAATTATTGAGATCTAAAAAGCTATTTAGTTATATTAAGACTAGTAATATTTATATAAGTATTATTAATATATAATATATATAATATATTAAGATTATTAACTAATAGGAATTAGATGAGTTTTATTATATTTATATAGAGATTCTTCCTTGACCTATATGAATAATATATTACATCTTTATTAATAATATAAAAATCTATCTTTGAAGTAGATAAAAGTTGATTTATAAGAATAATTTTGATATTATTAAATATTAAACTTATAATAAACATTTAAAAGTAATAAATATAATTAGTAGTAATAATATCTTAAGATATTCAAACTATATATAATTATAAAGATATAATAATAAAAGGATATAAGATTCTTATAAGAAGATGATTAATTATTTATTATTCAAAATAAATATAAAGTAAATATATTACTTATTATAATTAGAAAAGGTTAAAATTTATACTAACTAAAGATTAGGTATAATAATTGATAAGAAAGTTAGAAGGTTAAAATTATACCTCAGAAAGTTATATATTAATCAATACTTATAGTATAAAGTAAGCTATTCACCTTTTTCAAGATGAATGTTTTTTAATTAATTAATATATCAATTAATATAACTCTTATTACTAATTGAAAAAATAAAATTAAAAGCTTAACAGGTTATATAACTATTTAAAAGAATATATAGATATAGGATTCTTCTTCAAGGTTTATCTATAAAGCTAATATAAAGAGGAATAATCTCTATAAGTTAAATTCTAAAGAATATATTAGATTACAAATATGTATTATAAATATATATTATAAATATATTCATGTACTTCTATAAAATATATAGTATTTCTATAGCCTCTTAAGCGATTCTAGATTGAAAAATAAATAAATAATTATTGCAATAAATAAAAGCCTCGTATAGCATATATAGCTATATTAAATTACTATTGGAAATTATATACCTAAGAAGCAGAATTCATACTAACTAAACTCCAGGCGCTAGCGCTATTTCTATAAACTTTACCTTATTTAAATTACTTAAAATAGAGCCTTATATAATATATATAGCTATATTTAGTTATATATAATATATACTAGATTCTTTCACCTAATTATATATAATACTTAAGAGTCTTATAATACTAAAGAGCTATTAGACTAAAAGTATATATTATAACAGTTTAATATACTTTAAATACTAAGATATCCACTAAAAATACCTTTCTTTTAGTCTTTAAGAAAGCTAATCAATATCTTATTCAATATAATACTTTTTAAGTAGAAGTTAAAACTTATAATTTATAAAATTACCTCAACTTTAAAGTAACTATTTATTAAAACCTTTTTTTAAAGCCTTTTTAAAAGCTACTCTTAAGTAACTTTCTAAAGACTAAATAGTATAAATAACCCTTTAAAATATCTAAATTAGATATTCTAAATAACCTTATTCCTATAGGGATAAATTATAAGAAGAATTAATAGTTCTTAGTAGATACTATTAAAGAAGTTTATATAAGAGATATTATAAACTTTATAGAGAAAAATCTAAAGGCTTATATAGCTTTCTATAGTCTTTATATCTTCAGAATTTAAAGATATTAATATAAGTAGTTAAATTAAACCTATATAACAACTTAGATTTTTAAATATATAAATAAGATATTTTGATACTAATATTATTATATAGAAGAAGATATAGCAATATAAACTACTAATCTCTATAATTACTTTAATATTATAGGTAACCTATATTTCTAAAATATTATTTTAGTGTAATATAAAACACTTTAGTCTTTTAAATTTAAATACCTTATTATAGAAATAGTAATTAAAAAATAATTTTAAAAGTAGTAAGATATTATATATAAGACTTAAGTAATTAATTATAGAAGTCTTTAGCTTTACACAGAAGATATTTAGCTCCCAGCTAGAACCTATACTCCAACTAATTCTATATTAATAATTATAGCTATAGTTACTTTAAACCTTTGAATCACAACAAAGTTAGACTAATAATAGATAAATCTCATAATATATTTAACCTTAGGTTATATTTTCCCTACTATTACCTAATAATAACCTCTATAATAAGGGAATTTCAATATATATATTTTTTCAGATAATACTTAATAGGTTACCTCTAAGATATATCTAAAGTATTTAGAATTATTTTTAAATACTTTACTCTTAGGCGTCAGATTCTTCGTTATTACTTGAATTTTATTTTTTTAGTTCTACTAATAGCTTTATCTTCTAATAATATATTAAAGTTGAATATAATTATAACTATTTTAAGGGAGTTATAAAGAGTAATAAAATTACATTTATATAAAGCTAGCTTCTTTAGGCTTTTATATAAGTAGTCATAGTTCTTATAGTTATTAATAACTTTTATAAGGTTGATACTTATATTAAAGTTGTAGGAGTTAAGTATAGTAATAATAGCTAGAAGCGGTTTATTAGTAGTTCCTATTATTATTATTATTATTAGTAGTATTATTATAAGTAAGGATACTATTAGAAATAGCTATTAACTTGCACTTTGAAGGATAGTTAGCTAGTTTTAATCTATCGCTCTCTTTTAAATTTATAACTAGTATTATTAAGATATATTAGTAGTATTGTACCTAGCTAGTATGAGTTAATATTATAAGTATTATTATAGTAAGTTTAATACTTTAAAGCTACTATTAGTATGTCAAGCTATAACTTTCTATATAGACTATTATAAGGTTTATACTAATAAGTTTATATACTTAGTTATTATTCTAATACTTATTAGCCTTTATATATATATAGCTTCTAGGTTAAAACTAGGTCTAAACTAATAGCTATACTACTAAGTCTTTTTAACTATATTTACTTATAGAAATAGATATAAACTATAGTATATAATTAGGTATTTTTCTATTATAGAGATTATGTACTAGGCGTTATATAAAGCTACTTATTAGGCGGGGGGCTAAATATATATAACTCTATAATTAATTATATTCTTTTTATTATTAAAGTATTTTAAATTTATAATTTTATAATTTTACTAGCTTTTTTACTAATTAAGGTTTATGTATAAAGCTATATATTTATTGTTTATAGCTATTTAGACTCTATACGTTTAGACAAAGTTATTTTAATTATTATTAAAGTAATTTGATATCTCTCTAAAGTTTTGTTATATAATAAAATTAGTTATAGTATTTTTAATATTATAATAGAAGTTCTAGCTACTACTTCAAATATTTGAAATAATAAAAGTTATTTTTTAGACTTAGATGAGTCTTCTTTACTTTCTAAAATATAAATCAAACTATATTTTAATATATTATTATTATGAATGTTCTTAGTTAGTTTATAAAGACTAAATGCTAAATACTTCTACTAAAGGAATAATTAAATAATTATTAATTATAAATTTAGACTTCTTAAGGAAGGTTTAAAACTTTAGATAATAATAACTATATAGCTAGCTCTCTAGTTAAAATAACTATAATATTATATAATAACCATATTATAAAGAGGGATTTTAGTAATATCTTCTCTAAGACACTTCTATCTCTATCTAGATACTTTAGTTTATATCTTCTAAAATATAAAGTATTTTATAATCTTTTCAGAAACTTCTATAGAAGACTATATTAAGTATAATATAAAGCTAGTATTTATTAAAAACTATAGAGATACTAAGATCCTTATTATAACTAATAAAAATAAAGAACTTGAATTATATCTATATAATATTATTCTCTATATTATTCTGATTAAATTTTCTGACTCTTTTTAATAATCATAAAAATAAGATTATTAGTAAGATATTTGGCTACATTATCTATTTTAACTATAGAAAAATAATTATTCTAAAATTATAACTATTAAGATTTGATATAATTAGTAACGTTTGTAAATACTATATATCTTATAAAGATTAACTACTTTAATAATATAGTTAGTATAATATAAACTTTCTCTTAGATATTACTACTATTAGTATTATATTATAGATATTATTTAGAAACTCTTAAAAGGTGATAAATAGCTCTAATACTAATAATTAAGATATTTTAATAGAAAGCTTTTTAATTATTTTATCTCAATTATATAAAGTATTTATATTACTAATAGTTACTTGAAATATAATAATTATTAATCTACTTAGGGGGTAGATAAAGCTTATAATATTGATAAGGCAAAATATAAGATCTACTATATAAAGTATAAGAATGCCTTATATACTACCCCCAGGGAATATATTACTTTTAACTTCTATTCTTATTAGTAAGAGTATAGTAATTATTTTTAACTGTAATATTTATAGATATAATTATTATTACTCTTAAGACTTTTATCTTATTAATTATATTCAAACTATTATGATAAAAAAATTTAAGTGTTTTATTATATTCTCTAAATATTAGTATAATATCAATATTAAAGTCTTCAAATATAATAATAGAATCCTTAGATATAAGAGTCTAAAATACAATCTGACTTCTTAAAACATATACCTTGAGTTATTTACTCTATATATTTAAGGCTAAAATAGAAATATGAGGTATATTAAAGTAATCATCAAGATATATAAGACTTATAAGTTATAAAAGCAAACTGCCTTATACATTCTAGCTTGATATTCCTGAAATAGTAATTTTTCATTATAATTAAATATTAATATATCTTTAAGGCTAATAAATACCATACTAGAGGTTTTATAAAGCTATTTAAAGAAATAAAACTATAAAGTTAAACTTAGCCCATTTTTATACTTATAACTATAAATACCTTGTTCTTACTGTTGAGGTTCAAAAGGTATGTCGTACCCGACCGACTGTTGTTGGCCCTTAAGTATGTATTACTAACAGCCCCCCGTAAGAGTTACTACGGTCACATATACCCATTACGTAAGAAACCTCAATATATTGAGTAAAGGATCGCTTTGGGACCTCTGCATTGCGGGATTGAACCCGCAGTACTTAATTATATATACGTTCTAATGGGGATATATATATAGACCAACTGTAGTATAAGGTTGTACTATTATATTAAGGTTCAAAAAGTACGTCGTATCCGACCGACTGTTGTTAGCCCTTAAGTAAGTATTACTAACACTTACTATAGATATAAAACTTAAATATAACTATTTAATATATCTTAAGAGATATATTCTTACTAACTTTTTAATTAGCTATATTCTAATTAATGAATATTAAATATAGAATTGACTTTAAAATAAAGTTATAATAATTCATAATATTTCCTTTAATAAGACCTTTCTTTAATAAGAATTTAACCTTTCTATAAGACAACTTCAAATAATTTAATTTTAATAAAGTCTATTACTAATTATATCCTATTTAACATAGTAGTTTAATGTCTAGCTAGCTTTTACCGTTTTATAGTAAGAATAGTAGGTTTGAATCCTATAGTAAGTAACTACGACTAGCATTCCTACTAGTTATATAAACTAAATATAGTAATTACTACTAGCTAGAAATTCTTACTACTAGCTATAGATAGCTAGCGATTATTAATAACTAGTAATAAATACTACTACCTAACTAGTATAAATATTACCTTACTTTAATCTTTAATAGAATAATTATAATAAATAGGCTTATATTTTCCCTATTTTATTACTTATTATATTAACTAATTATATCTTACTATTTAAAGTTTCTTCTATTTAAATAGTTCCTCAGCCTTAGTATTATCTATAAGGTTTATAAAGTAAGAGCTAACTACTAGATATAGCTTCCTTTAAAGGGTTCCCAAGAGGTATATAACTTTAAAAAGATTAGAGACTTTTAATATAACTACAATATTCTTACTAATTATAAAAGTAAATAATTATAATAAAGCTTTTTAAAATTAGCTTAATTACTTACTTAAGTTTTAATAAAAAGTCTGATAAAATAGTCTATATTATATTAAGAAGTAGTTATAGTAATTCAAAGTCTTATATCTATATAATAACTACTTCTAAGCCTTATAAGATACTATTAAGTGTTTAGCTTCACATAGAGAACATTTGGCTCCCAGCTAGAACCTATGCCCAACCTATTCTATGCTAATAGCTATAGCTATAGTTACTTCAGGTTTTTAAATTGTAACAAGCGTAACATATTTAACCTTAAGTTATACCTTCTCTACTATTAGCTGACGACGACCTCTATAATAAGCAGACTTTAATATATATATCTTTTTAAATAGTACTTAATAGGCTACTTCTAAGATATATTCAAAGTATTTAGGATTATCTTTAAATATCTTACTTTTAAGTATTAGATTCTTCTTTATTACTTTAATTTTGTTTTTTTAGCTCTACTAATAGTTTTATTTTCTAACAATATATTAAGATTAAATATAATTATAACTATTTTAAAAAAGCTAGAAGAAATAGTAAAATTACTTTTATATAAAACTAGTTCTTTTAAGTTTGTATAAAAATAGTTATAGTTCTTATAGTTATTAATAACTTTTATAAAGTTAATATTTATATTAAAATTATAAGGGTTGAGTATAGTGATAAATAGTAACTACAGGTATTCTTATTATTATTATTGTTGGTAGTATTATTATAAAATATTTAGCTAGTTTCAATCTATTGCTCTCTTTTATATCTATAGCTAGTATTATTAAGATGCAATAGTAGTATTATCATTCAACAGATACCCAGCTAGTATAAGTTAATATTATAAGTACTATTATAGTAAGTTTAATACTTCAAAGCTACTACTAACTATTATAAGGCTTATACTAGTAAGTTTGTATACCTAGTTATTATTCTATCACCTATTAGCTCTTATATATATACTTTTAAATTAGAACTAAGTTTAAACTAATAGTTATACTACTAGATCCTTTTAATTATATTTACCTATAGAAATATATATAAGTTATAGTATATAACTAGGTATTTTCCTATTATAGAGATTATTTACTAGGCGTTATATAGAACTACCTACTAGATGGGGGGCTAAATATGTAAAGCTCTATAAGATACTATTCAAAATTATACAGTTTATATTAATAATTCCTTAAGAATTATCTACTATATTCTTCAATAATTTTATTTATATAAATAAGACTATGGAAAGATGAGGAATTTAGATATTTCTAGAGAAAGTTAAATATAAAAGATAGATAAAGTATTATATTAAAGTAATTTGGAGATTTCTATTTAAAATGATATTTTTAACTAATACCTTTCAGTTATTTTAAGATATTCTAAAATGTTTTTATTTTTAATTATAGAGTAATATAAATAATTAACTAGAAGAAGTCTTAAGAGTTTAATCTTTTTAAAAGCTTAAAAGTATAAATATTATAACTTCTAATAATAAACTTTACCTATAAGGCAAATTAGATATTCGAAAATACTTGAAATATAGAGAAATGGTAATTCTTATTCTAAGAGTCTTATAGTAAAGACTATTACTATTACTTATATTTTATTTAATAATACTTATTTATCTTTTTATTAAGGCTATAGTAGTAATTAGAAAGACTTATTTTGAGAATTAGATTAAATTATACTCTTAAAATAAGATTATCAAGACTTTTATAACGGATTTAAAAGTTTTAAAATACTACTAAATTTATATTTATAATATTTAATAAAGATATTTATCTAGAGATACTTTTGAACTCTTAAGTATTAAATACACTCTATTATTTAAATAAAAGACTATATAACTTTTAAACATCTCTTTTCTCAAAATAATACTATTTAGAAGTAAGTCCTAAGTACTTTAGTTTGAAAGTTATAATAAGAAAACTATATTACTAATTTAAGAAATATATTATCTTCTTCTTTTATATCAATAACTATATATCCCTTTCCCTTTAAAAAATACCTCCAAAGTATTTATATTATTAATAGACTTTTTATAGAAATATTACTTTGAAAGAAATAACGATTTATAATAATTTCTTAACCTTAAAACTATTTAGAATTAAGTAGTTTAATAGCTATAGTTCTTATAAATAATGTATATTAAAAGACTCCTAAAACACCTTATAAAATATATGTAATATATTAAATATTCTAAAATCCCTTTAAAGATTTAAAAGCTCTTATTATAATATAATTAAGTTTCTTATATAGAAACTAAGTATTACTAATAAGCAGAGTATTACGATAATACAAATACATCTAATACAAATACAAATACATGTATTTGTAATATATTACATAAAATAGCTAATATACATATTTATATTTGTAATTTTTAAAATTCTCATATATTACAAATATAAATATATATAATATGATTATATTATTTGTAATATAATATACTATATTACTTGTAATATAATACACTAAATTTATAGTATTAATTTTAACTATATTATTATTACTATAAATGGAGTTAACTCTAATAACTATAAGTTCATTATAGTTGAAACAAATAGAATTATATTAGAATATAAAATTCTACTTTTGAATTATTATTAGAATATAGTAGCTTTAATATAGATAATTCAGGAAAAGTCTAGTACTGTGTATTCTTATGTTAAAACTAATATTAGATATATAATATAAAGCAGTTACTAACTAAACAGTTTGACTTAGGGGTTTTAAGTATTATTGAAAATATAATATATTACAAATATTATAAATACAATTATATGTATTTACAATATAATATAAACATAAAATTCTTTAGACTATTACATTACAAATACAAGTATATATATTGGGTAGGAATCCTGATATATTACAAATATATGTAATATCTTTGTATCTGTAATATGTAATATGTGATATAATATGTATTTGTAATGTAATATGTATTATTTTGAAATGCTCTACTAATAAGACGTCAGCTTTATTAATTATACTATAATTATAATAAGACTAGATATCGCCTATATAATATATTTACTACTATGCTTTAATTAAATCTCTTTAGATAATTATTATATAGAAGTTAAATATATAAGATAAAACTTTAATAAAATAAAGAACTTCTACTTTAAGTCTAACTATAAGACTAATAAATTATATAATAGTCTTATAATTATTATAAATACTAATTTTATGAATACTAGTAATAATTAAAAAGCTCTTAAATATATATTATATATTTCTTTAGAAACTTAATAATATAGCGAATTAATAGAAAAGATATTATTACTATTTTAATAATTACAATAAAACCTTTAATATTATTTCAAGCTATTCAAAAGGCTATTTTTACTAGCTGCTTTATTATTATATTTCAAATAAATCTTAAAATGAATATATTTATTGCAAGCTATATTTAGATAACTAGCTAGAACTATACTTAGGTATCTAATAATAACTATCCTACTTAAATAAAGCTTTAGTAAGCTTTAAGTAGTACTATATATATAGACTTTTCTGAATATTTACAAAAACTTCTCTTTTACTCCTTAGTTCTAAATAAATAGTATTTTATACTACTTATAGTTAAATAAACCTAAATCTAATTCATTATATATCTAGAACTTAGTTTAATTTACTATATAGATAATACTAAGTAGAATATAGCTTTCTACTAGTTAAATATATAGTTTAATTAAATAAAACTCTTGAAATATAATACTATATAATAAGTAATTAACTAATTAATATAAATAGAAATAGAGGATACTAAAGCCTCTTAAAATATTCCTATAAGTAATAACCTTATAAGTAAACTATTTTAATAATAGTTATAATTTATTTTAAATTCCTTCTACTGGAAGATTAATAAGCTTGTATATAAATTAGTAAGATAAAATATTATAATAAGTAGTAATTCCTAAGTAGCTATTATAATAAGCATTTTTAACTTATAATAAGATACTTTAGTAATTTCTAAAATAATACTTATTAAAATATTAGCTTTTAATATTAATAATATTATTATATTTCTATTAATAGCTAATTAGTACAAAAAGCTTCTTCTCCTATTTCTAAAATCTTTAAATAAATAGAAAGAATATTAAGTATAGGTTTAATAGATAAAAATCAAGCTTGAAATTAATTACTACTTCTTTAATAACAATTAAGAATACTAATACTTAATTTATTCCTATTTAGATTCTAATTTTTAATAAGTAATTAAGACTTTCTATATAATTAGAAAACTAGAGAATTCTTATAATTTAAATAATTTTATAAATTACTTCAATAGAACTTCTTTAGATCTAAATAGCTAGCTTTATATTATTATCCAGCTAAAGAACTTCTAGTAAAACAAAAACATATCTAACTACTTTCTTATTATAATTTAACAGAATTCTAATTAATATTAGAAAATATATATAGCTAGATATAGTTTAAATTATCTTAGTAGAAGTTATACTACTCCCCTATTTTGAAGAACTACTTATAATAATTAAGCTTTTTACTAAATATATATTTTAACTATTAAAGTCTTTTAAATATAACTTGGAAATTGGAATATATAAAAGAAATACTTACTTATTATTAAATATCCTACTAGAAACCTATTACTTATAATATAAAAAGTAATATAATAATAATTAGAATAATTAAAAAATAGTAATAATATTAAAGTTCTAATCGCTCTTCTTCTATTCCTAAAGAATATATTAGAAATTATCAAAATACCTATTAATACTATAAATATAATAAAGAAAACTATATTTTTAAGAACTATATAGTATAAGAATATAGAAAGACTACTATAAAAATTATAAAAACTATAAATACTATAAATCATATTAGAAATAATTAGGAGGATAATACTTTTCTACTTAATAATAATAAGAATTCAAAAACAAAGTAATTCTAGAGTAAAATTAAACCTTAGAACTAATAGATATAGAAATAATAAGATAAGAAAAATAATAAGAGAAGGAAGAAATAAATAGCTAGTAATTAACTATTATTTAGACTAAAATTAATAGATATAATTCTATTAATATACTTATTAATATAAGTTATAATATTTATATTATTATTCATATTTCTCTTATAGAGAAATTTTACTTCTTACTAATTAATAAGTTAAAGAAATAGATAAAGAAATATACTATTAAATTATTATTTAATAATACTCAAAAAATAGATATTTTAATATTAGAAATGAGTAGTTATATATAGAAAATCTATATTTATATTATAAAATATTTCTAACTATTTTTATATTTCAAATAACTATAGATAGAAGATAATTATATTATTTATAATATTAAAACCTAATAGATAGCTTATAAGAAAAGTAGTATAATAATCTATTTAGAATATTAAGATAAACTAGTAAGGTTTAAAGGGATCTAGTCAACCTATCTATTAAATACTAATTTATTTATATTTATCTATTAGTATATTATATAATATACTAATAAGATATTAAGCTCTTATTAGATTATATCTATTAGCGTAATAGATATTAAGAAAGTATTAGTTTTAAGAATAAAAGTAGACTTAAGGAATTATATTCTTATAAGTATTTTAAAGGAATTCTCTAATTTCTTCTACTTAAGTATAATATACTAATTACTTTCTAGCTAATTAGGAATAAACTACTATATTCTACTAATTTCTAATAATAAGGAATAAAAATTCAACTTCTTATAAAAATCCTTCTATAATATATTATAAGAAGAACTTCTAATATATAAGAAGATTTTAAAAGACTTATTTAACAAAAGGTTTATTAAAATAAGTAGTTCTTCTACTAGTATTCTAATTCTCTTTATAAAAAAACTAAATAGAAAGATATACTTCTATATTAATTATAGAGCTTTTAATATAATTATAAAGAAAAACTACTACCCCCTCTCTCTTATTTCAAAACTTTCTAGAGAATTACTATAGTCTATTAGTATATTAAGCTTAATATTATTACTATATTCTATAAGATTAAGATTAATAAAGTAGATTGGGAAAAAAAAGCTTTCTAAATATATTATGATCTCTTTAAATAGATAGTATACTCCTTTAGGCTTATTAGTATTCCTACTAAAGTTAAAATAATATATTAATAGTTATTTATAATGATTCTGAGATAATTTTATAATAATATATATTAGTAATATTTTTATTTACACTAGTAGTATATAATAGAAGTATAAGGAGAAAGTCTACTAAATATTTAGCTAATTTCTTAATATAAGATTAAAATTAGATCTTCAGAAGTATGAATCCTCTATTATAATAATTAAATATATTAGATTTATTATATCAGCTAGGAAAAACCTCTTATATAACTTAGAGAAATTAGAAGCTATTACTAACTAGCTACTCTTTAGGTTCCTAAAAGGTATTTATAGTTTCTTTAGATTTATAAATTATTATAAAGTCTTTATATTATAATATAATATTATTATAGAACTTTTAAACTATCTAACCTAGAAATATATACTTTTTAACTAGAGATTAAAGTAGTAGGAAACCTTCCTTATATTAAAACGACTTTTTACTATAGAATTAGTCCTTTAGATATTTAATCCTAATATTCTAATTATAATAGAAACTAATTATTCTAGATTTACCCTAAGTAGTATATTAATTTAGAATAATAAGATTAGAATAAAGCACCTAATAGTTTTTTATTCTTAATACTTAAGTTCTATAGAATTTAACTATTCTATTTATAATAAAGAACTCTTTATAATATTAATTTACTTATAAGTATAGAAGGTAGAACTATAAAGTATTAAGTAGTTTAAAGTTCTTACTAATTATAAAAGCTTTAAATACTTTATAAAGAAGTAGTAACTTATTAAGAAGTAGAATTAGTAAATAGAAGAATTATTCTGATATGACTTCTATTTTAAATACTAGCTAGATATTTAAATTGTAGCTCTTAATACTTTCTCTAAAAAAGAGTAAAATACTTTTAAAGAATAGAATAATAAGAAGTAACAAGGATAAGTAATATAAATTATTCTAGATATTACTATTCTTATAGAGCATTAAATAAAATATATAAATATTACTAGTATCTAGGCTTTTAAAGAGAAACTAGATCTAAAGGAAATATAGAATTATACTATTAAGAGGGATCTTTTATATTAATAGATCTTTATAGTAGTTTAATAGAAAGAGTATAGTTTTCTCTTTAATTTCTATATTAAGGTTTAGATTACTAAGTATACTTTTAATATAATAAGACAGCTTACGTTTAGAAATAAACTATAAGTATTAAATAGTAAAAATAATAATAGTCCTTTTAATGAGCTTAAGACTAGATTAATATAAGAGTTATATAATTCTTCTTTAATAAGATACCTAAAGTATAATATTATACCAGACATTATAGAGTTTTATATATTCAGCCCCCCGCCTACTAGGTAGCTTTATATAATACTTGGTAAATAATCTTTATAATAGGAAAATATCTAGTTATATACTATAGTTTATATATATTTCTATAGGTAAATATAATTAAAAGGACCTAGTAGTATAACTATTAGTTTAAACTTAGCTTTAATCTAGAAATATATAGAAGCTAATAAATAATAGAATAATAACTAGGTATATAAACTTATTAGTATAAGCTTTATAATAGTTAGAAGGTTGTAGCTTAATATATTAGTAGTAGCTTTAAAATATTAAACTTATTTTAATAATACTTAGAATATTAATTTATACTAACTGGGTACTAATAATACTACTAGTATATCTTAATAATACTAGCTATAGATATAAAAGAGAATAATAGATTACAGCTAACTATCTTACAGTAATGCTACTACTAATAATAATAATAAGAATACCTCTAGTTATTATTACTATACTTAACCCCTATAACTTTAACATAAATATTAATCTTATGAAAGTTATTAATAATTATAAGAATTATAACTATTTTTATAAGAATTTAAAGAGGCTAGTTTTATATAAAGGTGATTTTACTACTCTCTCTAGCCCCTTTAAAGTAGTTATAACTATATTCAGCTTTAATATATTATTAGAAGATAAAGCTATTAGTAGAGTTAAAAAAATAAAATTAAAATAATAAAGAAGAATCTAGTGTTTAAAAGTAGGATGTTTAAAGATAATTCTAAATTGTTTGAATATATCTTAGAAGCAGCCTATTTAGTATCTGAAAAGATATATATATTAAAGTCTGTTTGTAACTTGTAGAGGTTGTTACTAGCTAATAGTAGGAAAGACTTAAGGTTAAATATATTACAATTTAAAAACTTGAAGTAATTATAGCTGTAGCTGTTAGTATAAAGTAGGTTGGAAGATGGGTCCTAGCTAAAAGCTAAATGTTCTCTATATGAAGTTAAAGACTTATACTAGAGATTATAAGCTATTAGTTCTTCTAACTTAGAAAATTCTAAAGTATCTACTAGTTTATATATAATTATAGTATATATAGGGGAATTTATATCTAGAAGTAAGTAAAGAAAGGATTCTTAAAATTCCTCATAATATTTAATAAGTTATATTTAAATCTATTAATAAATTTCATTACTAATTTATTTTTTATAAAGAAATAGAATAGTTATTACTTTTAAATTATTATAAATTAATTAAATAAAACCTTTATATTAGAAGAAATAGATACTATAAAAATAGAAGCTTATACCTAGTAGTTCTTTAGCTATTATTATGAGTTCTATAATATACTATGTTTTATTATGAGTAATAAAAGTTCCAACTAGATAAGTTATTTCTAAAAAAGAGTTCTATTACCTAATAAATATTATATACCTATTAAATACTAATTATTACCTTTAAATAGATAGAACTATAAAGTAGTATAACTAGGAGATCTAAGCAGTCTCAAAAGTATTTATATACTAATTATAAAACAATTTAAACAACCTACTACTTCTTATATAGCTAGCCTTTTAAAATTAGTAGTATAATACTATAAAAATAACACTTTTTTATAAACTATAATTATTATATTAACTATATCCTAATAATTAAAAAGCAGTACTAATACCTAGTAGTAATAATAATACTCCTTATGAGTTAGTTAAAAAGATATAGTTAGTAATAATATATATTTATACTAAGATAGTAGTAGTCTAGTAGAAATTAAAAGCTTAGGTAAATAAGACCCAATCCCTTACTAATTAATACTAAATTAATAATAAGATATAGCTAAATGTATCTAACTAAGAATTACTAAAGCTAAACTAGAAACTAGTTTAATTATACTATAAATATAGAATAATAAAAATCTTCTTATTATATATTATTAAATTAGATATATTAAGGTCTATCTACTTATAGTTCTATATAGATATCTTCTAAAAGATTACTACTAATTTCCTATTTGAATAAATAGTTATTAATAGCTAGCTACTACTACTAATAAGTAATAATTAAGAAGCTAAATAGTTAATTAAGAATATTCTTACTATAAGGATATATTAAGTAAGTAGAAAGTATTACTAAAAAGTTCTTATTAAATAGGAAGGATATATAGATCCTATATAAAAACTAATTAATATTATTATAAATATAGTAGTAGTAGAATAATCTAAAGAGATATATAAGCTAATAGTAAATAATAATAGAGATCTAACTTATAGCTTATAGCTAAGTAGTAGTTAGGAAAGAAAGAGGTAATATTACAAACTATATCTAAATAACTAGCTAGAGTTATATTTAGATATCGAATAATAATTCTTCTATTTAGATAGAACTCTAATAGGCTTTAAGTAGTACTATATATAGATTTTTATAAGTATTTATAAAGACTTCTCTTTTACCCCTTAGTTCTAAATAAATAGTATTTTATACTACTTATAGTTGAATAAGTCTAAGTCTAGCCTTTTACAATATTTAATAGAAGTAAGATATATAAGTCTTATCTTACTATTTAAATCTAATATAATAACTAGTAAATAATATACCTTATAATTATTAAAATAATATAATTATATATAGAATTATAATGTATAAGTATTTATAATTCTTAATTATAATAAGAAGTCTACTAAGAGTATTTTAGAATTAAATATATTTTTAAGAGACTCTATAATTAATAGTCTTATAAAATTTCTCTAAAGCTACTCATTTGATGTTTCTTTTATTTAAATTAATATAATAGATTAATCAAACTATTTAAAAGTATAATAAGAAAAAGAATTTTCAAAAAAACTTCTAATATTTAAAAATCTCAATAAGACTTTTAATTTTGAGTTAGTATTTATAGATTTTGAATTATAATAATAATAAGATGAAATGAAAAATTTAGAAATATTAGAAGTATTTTCTAATTAATAAGAAATTTCTAAATTACTTATAAATATTATTATTATGCTTATTATAAGAATAAGAATTTAATAAAAATAATAAAATAATAGAAAAAGCTTTTTATAAAATATAAATAATAGATTTAATTAGTATTATTTAAAAAGACTAGCTTATAAAAAGAGCCTTTAAGACTAAGGGGATATATTAAGAATAATATACTTAGGAAGTAGAATTTATACTAATTAAACCTTAGGTGTAAGTATTATTTCTATAAGCTTCATCTTATTTAAACTATTTGAAATAGAGCTTCACGTAGTATATATAGCTACGTTGAGTTATATATAATATACACCAGACTTTGCTTTCTAATTATATCTAATAGTTATATATATAGTGCTGGGTTAAAAAAAACGATAATCGTAATTTTCCTATCAAAACACTACCCTTTTAGAATAGATTTTCAGACTAATGACTAAGCAGAAGAAAAGGTATAGAAATAAATCTAACTATTAAATAATATATAATTACTAAAATCCTATCTTTAGAAAATTCTATTAATAGTTAGAGTAGCTATTGAGAGTTAAAAAGAGAGAATTCTATACTTTTTAGTTATAGTAGACTTATAGTAGACTTATAGTGGATAAATGATTTTTCTTAAAGTTATTTTCTAAGAATCCTAATATTTATAGTAATAGTAATAAGAAGGGCTAATAGCTCGCTTTCTACTATGACTATTAGTAGATATGTTACTTTTTGAAATATAACTTTAGTCTTTCTACCCCCCTACTAACTACTATAACTAGCTTCTAATTAATCTAGAGCTAAACCCCTTATTACTACAATTATTATACCCGCTTTATATTAACCTTTTTAATAATAAATAACTAATATCTTCTTTTATAATAACCTTATACTTTTATACTTTTATAGCTATTAATATATAATTTAGATATCTTAAAATATTTAATTACTACTAACTATAAGTATTCTATTTAAATATTTATTATAACCTTAATATCTATAACCTTAATATCTCTTAGACTAAGCTTTACTTATTCTTAAGATAAGACTTTATACTATTAATATAAAAGTTCTTTACTATTAATATAAACTAACTTATAATTTCTATATAAGTATAGTAAGATTTAGCTTACTCTTATTAGTAAATAATCTTAATATATTAAATATAGCTAATATATAAATAATGCTTATATAGATATAGATACTCCTAATATAGCTTAATAGTTTTTA
>QAPF01000541.1:0-25166 GCA_004367935.1 Colletotrichum sidae | reverse complement strand
TTAATATCTATATATTAATATACTATAAATATTTCTAATTATCTTATATATTATTCTTCTAGTTATATTAATACTAATTTATCTAGTAATTAAAAGTAATTTCTATATAAGTATAAGGTTTCTATTTATATCTATTTTAAAGATAACTTATATTTCTTCTAGTATTAAGATATTATAATCTAGTTTTTAACTAAATATATCAACTTTTCTATTTTTTATTCCTTTATAATAAATAATATAAAAATTAAATTCTAAAAAGAATTCTAACTATTTGATTTATTACTTATTAAGGTTTTTAAATGTTATAAAATATATAAGGTTCTTATAATTTATATAGATTTAAATTTTATATTTAGTTCTTAAGAGTTATAGTTTTTATTCTTAAAATACTTTAATAATAGTTATGAGTTCCTTATTACAGATTTAATAGTTAAGTTTTAGTCTACTAAGTTTATATAAATAGAAGGTATAAAAGTAAAGTATTCTTTTAGTGTTATATTATTTTAGTTGTTTTTTTATGGTATAGTTTGAGGTATTAGTTTTAATCCTAAATAGTTTATTAGGATTTAGAATTATAAGAATAAGTTTTAAGATAATTTAGTTCTTAATATTTTAAAATACTTCTTTTTATTTATTAGCCTAATTAAATTTAGTATTTTTTTATATAAGTTTAATAAGTAAGATTATTTTTTCAATATAATCCTTAAGGAATCTTTAGTAAAAATTAGTAAATCTAAGGAAAGCTTGGATTTCCTTAATATTTATTAGTTTAAATTAGTTTTTAACTACTTAAATCTTCTTAGTTGATATTTTAATTATATTTAGTATAATAGTAAATCTTAAGTATTCTACTTATTATATATAAAATTTACTTTTTTCTAGTTTGACTAGTAGCTTAATTTATTAAAGTTTCTAAAGTATTTTGTAAATATATTTTTTATATTCTTTAAGTATTCTTAAGTAGATAAAGATGTCGTTAAGATATGCTATATAAAAGATATCTAAGTATTTATATAATATATAGTTAATCATAGATTGAAATATTGTAAGTATATTAATAAGTCTAAAAGGTATTAGAAGGTACTTATAAAGTTCTTTTCTTATTCTAAAAATAGTTTTCTATTTTTTACTTTTTTTAATTTAGATAAAATTATAGGTTTTTTTAAAATTAAGAGCTATAAACTAAATAGTTCTATAAAGTTAGTTTTATAGTTCTAATATAAGTAGTAATAGGTATTAGTTTTTAATTATTATATTATTAAGTTGTTAATAATTAATATAAAGTCGTAGCTTACCGTTTTTCTTAGATATGAATAGGATTAGGCTTCTTACTAGTGATATTGAATATCTGATATAATTTTTCTTAAGGTATTTATTAATATATTCATTGAGTATTTCTATTTCTATCTAATTGAATCTATAGATTTTACTAAATCTAGACTCTTTTTTTTTAAAAAGATCTCGTAATTATAGCTTATGTATTTTAGTAATCCAGTTTCAAGTTCTTCTACAAAAAGTGTTTCATAAATTTAGTATTTATTAGGGATAGTCTGAAGTCGATCTATCTTATTATTAATTCTTACTACTTCTATAATATTTAATATCTAGGTTATTATATTCTTAATTCTAAAGTAAGTAATAAATCTTTATATTTTTAGAGTTATATTTAATTTATATAAGCTCTTATAATCTAGAGAGTTTTTAGGGACTAAATCTTTCTATTAGAAATAGTTAGTCTTCTAATCTATCTATAGATTATTCTTTTATAACTATAAGATTCCTAAGATAATCTCCTAATTACTTATCTCTATTATATTAAAGATATAGTTTTCTTTCTAGTTATAATAGTTTAAAAGGAAGTATATAATCTCTAAATTAATAATATTTCTACTATACTTAATATTTTCTTTTTTAATAATACATAATTAGTATAATTTAGCTTTTATCATCTATAAGATCTATTATTTATTTACTACTTATAGTGATATAAAGTTTCCTTAAGTACTATAATTAATTAGGGCTTATATCTTATATCTATTTATTATAATATCAAGGTAAAGGTATTTATTATTATATTCTACTATTACTAAATATAAGGATTTTATCTAAATTACTTTTCTTTATCTTTATTTAATAGGTAAATCTAATTCTTTAATTATTTATAGTATCTCTATTCTAATATTATTCTATCTTTATAATAATAAGTTATAATCCTTCCTTCTTGAAATACCTTACTAAGTATTAATTTTCTATACTTTACTATTAGTAATATTAGTCTATTTTTAGTATCTTTTTTTTACTTCTGAAGTTCGTTATATTAATAGTACTATTCTCTTACTTTATTAATATAGTGAATTATATAGTAATCTAACTTATAGTTTATCTATTTACTGATAATATTATTTATATATACTATAAAGTAGTTTTTACTAGGTATAAATATTACAAAGTTATTTTTATTAAAACGTCGAAGTTTTAAAAATAGTAGATCTATATTAAGATATATATTTAGAATTAGATTATATTCAAATTATTATAGGAAGAATTATCTATTGTACTTATTATTAAGGTGTAGTATATAGTTATCCTATATATAATATACCTAAAAAATAATTTAGTAAGCTAAGTAATTAATTTATAGAAGTTTGTAATCTACATTATAAAGAATTATTTTTAGGTAGTTTAAAGTTTAGTTATTTCGAACTCTATAGAATATAATAAATTATTTATCCTAAATTAGGTAAATCTTCTTAATTTTAAATTATTTATCTTTATTGCTATTTAAGTATTATAAAATAGAGGATTCTAAGTCTATAATAGTATTATCGTCTAATTCAGTATTATTGTTAATTAATTTAAACGGGTTACTTAGATTAATGTAGATTCTTAGATTAACTTTAATATGTTTTTATTAATAGAAGTTATCGAGTTATTTTTTAACTTTATATTCTAGCTTATAGTATTTAACTATAGTAAGGGTTTTTGTTAGTATTCTATTATTTACTTTAAGTTGTTATATAAGAGTTTAGGTAAGAGGTAGGTTACCTCTAGTATTAATTCTTTATTAAATCTGATATTAAATTCTCTATAGAAGTTGTCTATTAGGTATTTAGTTAAACTTATAGTAAAGTTCTCTCTTAGCTACTTATAATTATAGGATTACTACTTCGTTTTCTTATATTTGGTCTTATTTAGGGATTAGTATGAAGTTTTCTTCTTTTTTAATAATAGTTACTACTAGTGTTCTTTTAGTATATAGTAATATATTATACTATATAGTATTATATTTTAATCGTCTAGAAGGTTTTTTAGGGTATTATTTTATATTATCCTTAGATTTTTAGTATATAATATAGGTATTATTAAAATAGGTTATTTAGGTTAGAAAGGTATAGGGTATTTCCTTCTTAATAATATTAACTTATTAGGTTTATTTAAATATTAGTTAAAATTGTTATCCTTATTACTAGTATTTAGGTAAGTGATAGTTTTTAGCTATATATCCTAATTTATTATAATTGTAATACTTAAAGTCTTATTATTTATTATCTTTAATAGTAGTTCTAGTAGTAAGGTCTATAGGTTTATTATAATAGCTATAAGATATATTTTACTATAGAGTAAATTATTATCTAGTTTTCTAATTATTATATTAGTTTTAATAGTTATATAGTAGTCTTTAGTACTTATATTTATTATTAAGTTATTAAGGTTATTACTATTCTCTTTTCTTAGAATAATATTTAAAGAATTAATTATTGATTTTAATAGTAAGTTCTATATATATAATAAAGTTACTAGGTCTATCCTATTTGATAAATTTATCTTTAATATCTTTTTTTAGTTTTTAATAGAATATAAAGATCTTAGTATTATTAGTATAATTAAGTCTAGTATAGATATATCTAAACTTAGCTATATAGTATGTAGTTACGTTTTTCTATTTAAAAACTATAAGGTTTTATTTATATTATTATTATTTATTTAGTTTTTAGAACAATAAGATTAGAATATTTTTAAAACTATAATAGTTTGTAAAGATAGTCTGAGTTTCTAGCTTGTGATTATTTTATTTATAAGTAAGGAAATTAGTAAGATAAAATTTAAATTATATAACAATTCTTCCTTTAAAGAATAAAGTAGTATAAATAACTTATTTAATTTTATTTTTAAAACCAAGATTTTAAAATTAATAATAGGTTTTAATTTAAATAAGGAATTTTTTGAAATATCTAGAAGTTTTATTAAAAGCCTGAGGTAAATTAAGTTAAAATTTCTTATATAACTTAACTAGTATCTAGATAATATTAGTAGTAATATAAAAAGTATAAACTTCTTACTAGAGAGTAAGGAGTTACTATTAATCTAAGTTATTATAGAAATTCTATTAGAATTAAGTAATTTCTATAGTCTTACTATTAATAATCTCTTATATTTTAACTATATTTCTATTAGTCTTCTAGAATTATCATATAAGTTTAGTAGTATTGTTTTCTTTATTACTAGAAGGTTTAATATCTTTTATTTCCTAGTTTAAAGGTTTAATAGGTTATTTACTTTTAAGGAGTATTCTTTGAAAACTAGAAGAAGTAGAAAGAATTTAATATTTAGTAGATATAGTGATATTCTTTTCTAAATACTATTAAGTAAACTTTATAAGGTTAATTTATTAAATAGGAGTAATCAAAGTATTACAGCTAGCTTTAGGTCTAATAGAGGTAAGTCTATTAATAGTAAGGTAAAATTATAATATATAGGTAATAGTATTATTATTATACTAATAAGATAAAATCTTTAGGGTTTATAGTAATTAGGTATAAGTTTAATAAGAAAGTTGTGAAATAATTATAAGTAAAACTAGAAGTTTCTTAATAAGATTTATAAATGAATTATTAAAAAACTATAGAAATCTAATTTTAAATAGACTTAAGTTTATTTTATATTTAAGTTTATAATACTATAAGTCTTCTTACTCCTATTAGTATTATACTATCTTTTACTAATTTAAAAATAAGAAGTAATCCTTACTTATAAACTAGTAATTACTTAGTTTTACTAATTACTTTAGAAATCTACTAATTAATTACTTATCTTATAGAATAATTATTTATTTCTTATTATTACGTAACTTATATTATAGTTCTTCTATAGTCTAATAGGTCTTTATTGTATCTTTCCTTTTGTATATATAAAATACCCTATAGCCGCTAGGTACTTTATATTTAGCTCTAGTCCTATTGGGTTGTAATATTAAGATCCTTTATTCTAATAAAATAAACTTCTTCTTTTTCTGTTAAGTATATTATTATATATTCAAAATACTTATTTAAATTAAACTCAGAATTTTAATTCTGACTTTCAAAATAATAGATAAATGTTTAGATTTCCTATATTATTTTTAGAATCTTTTATCTTTTTATTAATTTATAATTAGAGTATAATTATTATCTCTTACTGTTTATTAGTAATAGGTCTATAAATAGGCTTATAATAGAAAGGTTCGATTTATAAATCTTAAGGTTCTTAGTATTATTTAATAGATTAGAATAATAATATTATAATACATCTTCTAATTTCAATCTATTTAAAGTAGTATAAGTATATTTCCTTGGTCTAATTCTTAAGGAATTAAAAAGAAATAAACCTACTTCCAAATATTATTAGAATAGATATTAGCTACTTAGGCTAAAATAACTAGAATAAATAAGTAAATAACTTCCTTTAAATTTAATCTTATCGTAATAGATAAGTAGGGAGAATGGTTGAAAGAATATATTGAATAAAGAAAACTATATTTATAGATTTGTAGTATAAAAGGTATCTTAATTATAAATATAATATGCTAAAATCTAAAGAGTAGGGTAATATATAAATTAAGTCTCTCTTATTACTATGTAGGAGATAAATACTATAGATATAGACCTATAGCCAATATAAATATACTACTTATATAATAGAAGAAGCCTTAAGCCTAGGCTTATTATAATATATTAATTTTACTATTCATTTTAATACTACTTTAACTTAATATATTATAGACTTTTTAAACCTATATAATAAGAATAAAAAATTTAGTTCAAACCTATATAATATATTTAAAATAAAGATTTATATTATCATAATTACTACCTTAAGTTTAACATCCCACATTATATATAAATAAGTAAGATTTCAATTATATTAAAAGATTAGATTTTTAAGGACTTTTCAAAATACTTAAGTAATCCTACTTTCAATTTTGAATTTTTAATAGATAACTCATTATATTAAGGACTACTTTAAAAACGATACATATCAGTAGCTATATTTCTCTAATTAGTAACATACTACTTTCAAAAGTATTATAATTAAAAGTTCTAAAAGAAATATAAAGGAAGTCTTTAAAGCCCTTAAATTAAAACTTATATATATTAAGAAAACCTTTCTATTAAACCTCTATATAGATATAATATTCTACTTCTAACTTATAAATATATATTATAATATATTTAAGTACTAATTAGCCTTCTTTAGTCTTATAGCAACATCTTAAGATCTCTAGAATTAGTTACAATTAGTTCTAAGTAATATTATGTTAATTTAAAGGTTATACTATATTTAGAATAATAGAATTAATAACTAGAGGTAAGTTAATAATTAATTTCCAGTGGATTATACATATAACTCTTCTGAAGAGTATTTTTAAAACGTCATATTATAAAATAATTGATACCTTATTCATATTTATTTTTTATAATACTCATATTTATCTCTATTAAATAAACCTTACCCCTCTCCTAGTCTTATATATCGCTATTTAAATGAGAAGTATTATAGATATAGCAAATAGGGTTATTCGTCTATAAGATATATTTAACAAGAAATATATCTTATTTAATTGATATAAGTTTAATAGTAATTTTAAGGCGTATTTTATAATAGTATATCAAGTCTTCCTTATGAGCTATAAGGATATTCATAATTTAAATGGTAACCTTAAGACCTCTCCTGAAGAAGACAGATATAAGAATAACATTACATAATATTAGATATAATATAAGTTTAAAAATAAGATTACTACCGCTCCTAAATATTTTTCAATATTATTTCTTAGTAAAAACCTTATTACCCTCAATAGAGGCAGAATTATTAGAACTTTCTAAAACTAGATAGTATTTTATATTTTTATCAAAAGAGGTATTTCTAGTAATAGAAGTATCACTATAATCCTTATATTTATATTTATACTTAAAGCCTATTATTTAAATATTTTTTTTAAGATATTTTACCTGACTCAGGTATTACTCGCTTTTCAACTACTAAATATTTATTATTTACTATATTTAAATAGAAAGTCTTTAGCTTCACATAGACAATATTTAGCTCTCAGCTAGTATCTATACTCTCACCTACCTTATACTAATACTTATAGCTATAGTTAGTTCAGATTTTTGAATATTATAGTATGATATATTTAACCTTAAGTTATACCTTTCCTACTATTGGCTAATAATGACTTCTATAATAGACTTCAATATATATATATTTTTAGATAGTATTTAATAGGCTACTTCTAAGATATATTTAAAATATTTAAGGTTATCTGTAAATACTTTACTCTTAGGCGCCAGATTCTTCTTTATTACTTTAATTTTATTTCTTTTAGCTCTACTAATAGCTTTATCCCCTAATAACATACTAAGGTTAAACATAGTTATAACTATCTTAAGAGAGCTAGAAAGAGTAGTAAAATCACCCTTATATAAAGCTAGCCCCTTTAGGCTTTTATAAAAATAGTTATAATTCTTATCATTATTAATCACCTTTATAAAGTCAATATTTATATTGAGGTTATAAGGGTTAAATATAGTAATAGTAACTAGGGGTAGTCTATTAGTAGTTCCTATTATCATTATTATTATTAATAGTATTATTATAAGTAAGAATACTATTTTAAGCCGGTTGGCTGTAGTCTGTCGCTTTCTTTTAAATCTATAGCTAGTATTATTAAGGTATACTAGTAGCATTATTAGTACCTAGCTAGTATGAGTTAATATTATAAGTATTATTATACTAAGTTTAATACTTTAAAGCTACTATTATATAGATTATTATAAGGCTTATACTAATAAGTTTATATATCTAGTTATTACTCTATTATCTATTAGTCCTTATATACTTTTAAATTGGAACTAGGTTTAAACTAGTAGTTATACTATTAAGTTCTTTCAATTATATTTACCTATAGATATATATATAAACTATAGTATATAACTAGGCGTTTTCCTATTATAGAGATTATTTACTAAGTATTAAATAAGGCTACTTATTAGGTGGAGGGCTAAATATATAAAGCTCTACTATATTTAAATAGATAGTTAATTTACTTATAGCCCTTATACTTCTATAAGACAAAGTAGTAATAATATACTTCAATAATACCTTTCTAATTATTATACTTCAAATAGTTAATATATTCATACCTCTTAGTATTATAATATTTTATACAATATTATATAATACTCCTTTCCTATTCTTCCTTATAACTATATATTACCTTAATATTATATTTAGTAATATCTATAACTAGTTCTATCAAAATAAGAAAGTTATATTAATCATTTGAAAATCAGGATATCTATAGATACTTTATAATAAAAAGACAATAATTACCTCTATATACTTTATAGAGATAGAAATATAAAGATTCTACTACTATTTTGAATATCTAATTATTACATATCTTTATAATATTCTCAATAAGGCGGAATATCTGAATGAAAACTACACCCTTAAGGCACTTAAGAGGCATGATTATTAGTACTAAATATATAATATAGCTTCTTCATATTCTTATTTTGTTATTTATAGCAATATCAATTTCAACTTTAAGACTATTATGATCTCTTTAATATTAATAACTATTCTATACTCCATATTATTAATACTATAATAGTATTTAATACTATTAAATATTGACTAAATACTTCTGTAAAGATAATATAGATATCTATAATATATATCATATTAATATATATTTAAGCCTTCCTAATCTTATTATTATAAATATTAATATAAGATCTCAATTTAAAGACTTTAGATTACAAGTAAAAATAATAGGGTTGATTGTTTGTATTATTTCTATCAAAATATATGATAATATTAATGGGGTTAAATATCGTTTGATATTTTTCGATTATATATATAAGATTTATTGTAATAAAACATTTACTATTACTTCAGAAATATCTCTTTAAATAAGATATAAGATAATTAATAATACTATTAGGTTAAATACTTTCTTACCTACTTTACTTATTTTAAAAGTATATTTTTATCTTATAGAACATTTAACTGTTTTTCTGAATATTATTACTTGAGTTTATACTATATAGAAAGCTATAGGGTAAATCTATTAGAAATATATTAAACATATTATTAATACTCTTTTAGTAATATATAATAATCTTAATATCTCCTATATTATAATCTTTCTATTCTAGGGTTTTATATATATATAATAAGAAAGAAGTAGCTAGTAAGATTTATATTACCTTCTTAATACTTACAATAAGATATATATTTTCAAATTCCCCCATAACTCTTAAGAATTTAAACTTAGAATTATAAAACTATACTTTAAAAATCTCCTTTATATTTTAGTAGAATAACTTATATCGTCTTTAATTACTATAAGAAATATTGATATCTACAAAAACATAGAATATTAAAAATAAAATATAAAATATCAAAGAGGTACATAGAATCTTATAATTCTAAGCAGCTATGTTTATTTTGTTGACTATTACCCTAAAGATATAAATATGCTATAGATACTATAAGGTATTTGAATAGCTATTAGAATTTAAGATACTTCTAAAGATAACTTAATATTCTAATATAATAATAATATCAAAATTGTAAATCTTATAATTCCTAATCTTAATACAAAACTCAAAGCTTTTAGTAATACTATTTTACTAACTAGAGACTTCTAATTACTAGCTCTTATATAAACCTTTAGAGAAGAACTAAAAGTATTAAATAGTATAATAATATTCCTCAGACTATAAATCTTAACTTGATATTCTTTGTTTTAATTTATATAGAAATTAAACAATACCCTTATAGTAAAAATAAGCCTATAGTCTTATATAATTATTATAAGTTTATCTATAGTTTTCTTGTAAGAATAGGTATGGTACAAAGTCTACCAGGCAGCCATACTAGATTATATAAAGCCTAACCGCTCTATTTATATATATTCGAGCGCTTCAATCTAAACTGAATAGATTATACCTTTTAACAACCTATATTCAGACTACATATTGTGTTATTTGTCTATTACATATTTCTAGGCCTTTAAGTATATAGTAAATATTGTAATATATTTCTAATATAGAGAATAATTGTCCTCTATCCCTCTAGGTAGTAAGTAATATACTATTTTAATTATAAATATTTTAGATTAAATTAAAAACTTCAAGTTATATAATATATCAGAATAACTCATTTTCTCTAGATTTTAGTTAAAAACCTTATTTTATAATATACCATATAGATATGGATTAATTAGAAATAATATTAATATTTAATCTTTCTAAAGGGAATATTATTATAATATTTAAACTCCTATTCAAAAAGTCAATTAAAAGGGAAGTTAGGAATATTACTACTAATAATATTATAAATATTATGTAATATATCTCTATCTTCTATAAAGATTATAGATACTTTAAATCTCATATTATCAATAGAATTAAAGAAAGATGTGAATAAGGTATATAAGAGGTTGAGACGTATAATTTAAGGATTGGGAAACATAAAAAGTTTAAAATATTAATATAACTACTAATAACTGAATAAAGTAACTTGTAGTTAATTTGAACTATAACCTAACCCCCCTATGGTATAGTGGTATAAAAATATAACTTTATGATATTACATAAGTTTATACTTAAACTGGAATAAAACTTATAAAATATATTATTATTAATCTATCTTTATATTTTAAGGAATGGTATTTTTTAAAGTTTATTATAATTATTATTTAATTCACTATATAATATTACTAAAGATAATACTTAGTAATAAGTAATTTATTCTACATATTATCAGAAGTAGTTATAAATAGAAATATCAATATAAAACTTATATATCTTTATATTATATCTTCAAAATAACGCTTCTAGCTTTAGAAATTCATAAACTAATAATACTTCTAACTTCTTAGATATTATCTTCTTATACTATCAAGATAAAGAATTCTAGAAAGCCTTATTTAAAGTTAAATTCAAAATAGTCTTCTTAAAAGTAGTATTATTAGTATTTAATAGAAGTATCTTATTACTTAATAGTAATCCCTTCTACGTATACTAAAAGTATTAGGAGTAAAGACTACTTTCTATTAATATAGATATTATACCTAAAGGACTTAAAAAGTATATATTAAACAATATATATATAATACATCTTATTTTAATATACTAATTAGAAGTACTATTTAACTTCCCTTATATAATATAAGAATAGTAACTCTCACATACTAATACTATGATACTTTATAAATATTTTAAGTAATAAATTAAATATTTTAACTACAATTTTATCTTTATACTATTTTACTTCTCTAAAGTATATTTTTATACTTTTACTAATAACTTATATCCTAATAATACTAAAGTATTATTTAAATTCAAATCTATAGTAGTTTTTATTAGAATAGATATATAGGTAGGTAAATCAACAGTTAGGATATTACTATAGATAACTGTAAAATCAGGAGAAATATAATATAATAAAAGTAGGTTTCTTAATATGAGGACTTATTCAAAATACTCATACTAATAATAGTTAAATAGAAAGAGAAATAGTAATTTAATTAATAGTATAATTAACTATTTCTAACTATTATTAATAGAAATATCAAGGTTTTTATATAAAGGGTTTATTTTAAAGTTCTAGTTATACTACTAGAGCTATAGCTATAGCTATAGTATATAGGCTACTATAGCTATTATATATAAAGTATTATAACTATAATATATATTTCTTAGCGTAATATATAAGCTATTATGGCTATAGTATATAATACGCTATAATTATAGTATATAGGCTAAAGCGTAGCATATATTATAGCGTAGCTATAGCATATTAACTACTATAGCTATAGCATATAAGGCGCTATAACTACAGTGTATATAGCTTAAACTACTTCTAGTACCCTGTAAAAGAATAAATCTCTATACATTTACCTTATTTACTAAAGAACTACTAGAGGTAAAAAGGTAAGATAAGTATTTATTTATAAAGCGATTCTTATAGGACTTATCCATATACAAATATTGTGGGACTTTCTATTACTTCTATTAGAATAATAGAAATAGAAGTTCTTTATATATTAGATTAAATCTAATAGTTTTAAGTTAAGAGACTACTACTAGTAGTAGTTAATTTAATTTCTATAGTAGTTTTATATATCATTCATCTATTTAAAATAAAAGAATTATCAGAAGTATACTTATTTTAGAGATTTGTATTATAATAGTCAATATAGATCTTACTCATATTATAACTATATTACTTGGGAAGATTTCTTAATATTAAAGACTCCTTTAGATCTTAATTATTATACATACTAACTTATATTTATTCTATAAATATCTTATCAAATTAGATATTACTAACGAAAAGTGCCTTCTAATTAATATTAAAATATTAAAGTATATATATAAGTATTATAAACTCTATGAAATATAATAGATTAATAGATATAATATTACTAACATTTTTATAAAGAATATACCAAACTATACCCTTAAGAGATTTATTGATTTGAACTATATAACTATTTGAATAGAGGGGTAGGTAATTTAGATAGAGTAAATAAATAGGTATTAAAATTTTATTAAGGCAAAAAAGTATAGATTGCTAAAAGTATTATTTTTTATATAAATAGATAGATATTAGGGTATATAGTATAAAGAAAAGTTACTAGTATTAGTTATCTTATACTATAAGATATATAATAACTATATATATTACTATATATATAGTAGTATATCTTCTATATCTTATTAGTAATAAGTATTAGGTATTTAGTACTAGCTATAGTTAAATATATAGTAATTAATAAGTAATTATTATACTCTAGATCTAGAGCCTTATATAGTATTATATATTATATAATATAATAATAATAATAAGGAATAATTAAAATACTACTTTATACCTATATAGTAGGATTATATATAGTATGTATTATCCTCTAGATAAACTAATACCATTTTAAGAAGACTAGAGAAAGTAGAAAAGTTACTTTTATACAATACTAGTTTATTTAAACTTTTATAAAAGTAACTATAGTTTCTATAGTTATTAATTATTTGTTATTATAAAGGCTTTGATCTATTCAAAGTCATATGCCCCTTAGAAGCCTTTAAAGGAAGCTGCACTTAGTAGTTAGCTCCTACTTTATATATTCTATAGATAATACTAAAGCTAAAGAATTATTTATATAGAACAAACCTCAGGCAGTAATAGTACAGTTAGTTAAATATAATAAGTGATAAATAGGAAAGATATAGGCTTATTTATTATAATTATTCTATTAAGGATTATAATAAGTTACCATATAATACTAGATATTAGCTAGCTATTAGTACCTATTACTAGTTGTTAATAGTTACTAGTAATAAAAGCTTTTCGTAAGAGTTAATAGTCAGTAGTAATTATTATATCGAGTTTAAATAATTAGAAGAATTATAACTACTAGTTATACTTACTTACTATAAGATCTAAACTTACTACTCTTAGTATAAAATAGTACAGGCTAGCTAGATATTAAACTACTATATCAAGTAGGTATAATTATTAATAGATTTAATAAGATTGATATTTGGATTAAAATTATAAAAGTTAAATATAGTAATGGTTATTATTATTATTATTATTGATAGTAATATTATAGATAGCTATAAACTTAAATATATTGAAAGATAAAGAGAAAACCAGTTTCCTATTACTCTTTTCTATCTATAAAGCTAGTAGTATTAAGGTATACTAGTAATGTTATTATTAACTAGTTAGTATAAATTAATATGGTAAGTATTATCATAATTGGTTCAATACTTTAAAGTTACTACTATAGAGATTATTATATAGCTTATATTAGTAAATATATATATTTAGTTATTATTCTATTACTTTTACTTATATTTTTCGAGAATCTGGTTAGGTTTCAACTAAATACTATACTACCAAATTCTATTTATTATATTTACTAATAGAAATATAAATAAACTATAGTATATTACTAGGTTTAGTTCCTAATAGAAAGATTTCCTACTAAGCGTTATATAAGGCTATTTACAAGATAAGGTATTATATATATAATATACTATTAGTAAGAAATATTTACGTAATTTATCAATGATATTACTCTTTATATTATAAGAATAGAAATTTAGAAAAGAAAATCAGATTATAAAAGAAGTTTCTTATAAGAAATGAATAGAAGATTTAATTAATATTATCTAAAAAGATTAAGTTATAAGTAAAAGGTTTGAAACTAGGGAAATATATTAGGAATAATATATTTAAAAAACCTTATTTATATTAATTCCTTTTTAAGTATTGAAATTCTTCTTAGTTTATCTAGAGGGTAATATATACTATATATAATCTTACTATATAGATGTAAAGTAATGTTCTGGTTATTCGTTATTATTATTCCTATATTATATAGTATAAAGTATTATATAAGGCTTTAGATCTATAGTATAATAATTACTTACTAATTACTATGTAATTAGTTATAGCTAGTACTAAATACCTAATACCTATTGCTAATAGGGTATAGATTGTATACTACTATATATATATAATAATACGTATGATTACTATACACCTTATAGTATAGTATAACTAATATTAGTATTCTTTTCTTTTTATTATATACCTTAATACCTATCTAGTTATATAAAAAAGATACTTTTAGTAATTTACACCCTTTGCTTCAATAATACTTAAATACTTATTTATTTACTCTATTTAAATTACTTATCTTTCTATTTAAATAGTTATATAGTTCAAATCAATAAATCTCTTAAGGGTATAGTTTAATATACTTTTTATAAAAGTATTAGTAACATTATTATCTCTATTAATCTACTATATTTCATAGAATTTATAGTATTTATATAACTATTTCAATACTATAATATTAATTATAAAGTATTTTTCTTTAATAGTACTAAGTTTTACAAAACACTTATAAAGTAAGTATAAGTTAGTATATATAATAATTAGAATCTAAGGAACTTTTTAGTATTTGAAAATCTTTTCAATTGATATGGTTATAATATTAGTAAAGTCTATACTAATTATTATAATGTAAATCTCGAGAATAAGTATATTTTTAATAATTCTTCTATTTTGAAAAGAAGAATAGTATATAAAGTTATTATAAGAGTTGAATTAGTTATTATTAGTAGTAATCTCTTAGCTTAAAATTGTTATAAATCTTAGTTAACATGAAACATTAGCGTTATTAATAAATGAGCTATTAATAAAAGTATAGAAATATATCAGAGAGGTCAAATAGTATAAAGTTAAAGTTATAGTTAAGATGTTTAATTTATTATTCAAGGTATTTATTAATTATAGTAGTATTATTACTAGAGCGTTATTATTCTTATGCTATATAAGAGAAGTTAAATAATACTTTAGGTTAGTATATTAAGAAAAAGTATACTTAATATATATATTAATAAAACCTAGCTTTTACCCTTAGTATTTTTAGTATAAATAGAAGGTATTATTATTAAGAAACAAGATATTTCTATTAGATATTAGTAGTATTACTTTTAAGAAAACTATCTTAGGTTTAATTTTAAATGAAGCTTTTTAGAATTTCCTGTTTTTATAATATAAAAAGGTAATATTTAAGAGGCTAAGGGTGATATTAGTTTATATATTTATAAGGCTAAATATATTATTTTTAGAGTATAAGATGAAGAAGTATAGGTTATATAGTAATATTTCTATTTATAATTATTCTTTATAGTACTTAGAATACATTACTAATTAATAGGTATTAGTTTTAGTAAAACTATATAAGAGTTTAATAATAATTATAATAAAGCCTGGGGGGTATTAATCTTTAAGGTTTAAAAGTAATTTAATTATAATATACTTTATAAGCTCTATTCTAACTTAAGTATAAACTTATATAAAACTGTAAAGCTATATTATTATACTATTATACTAGAGGAGAACTAAAACTATACCTAAAATAAACTATCAGTTACTTTATTAAATTATTAGTAATTATATTAGTATTTTAAATTTACTATTATTTCTAAAGCTTTAGATTATAAGTCTTAATTTCTTATATATCTTATTAATACCTTTATTCTTAACTTTATTAATAATATAGGATTTAAAGTATTCATAATCTTTATAGAAGATAGAATCATATGAAATTAGCTTTATAATACTATTAATATTAAGATTTTTAATTTCTTTTTGAATTAACTTTTTAAATAGTAATTTAAATACTATAATAATACCTTTCTTATAAAGGTTAAATGCTAATACTATATTAGACTATTTCTTAGTTATGAGGTATATTATAGAATGAAGTTCTTAGTTAAAATCTAAAAGAAATAAGTTATTCTTATAAGTTTTAAAATTTAAAGTTAATTAGATCTAGAGTATTTAAAATTAGGGTAGTATATTATTAATTATTTAAGTAGTAAGGAAAATATTATTATTAATAGTAATAGTATTACTATTATTTATCATAATAGTAGTTTGTAGTATTTATTTAGTATTCTAGGGTTTTATAAGAATAGTTATAGATAGAACTAGAGTATTATTCTAGAAGTATATATCTCTATATAGTATTAGATCTTCTATAATAATAATATAGACTATTATAGATTTCTTATTAATACTTTCAAGTATTAGTACTTTAAGAATATAGTTTAATAAGACTTCAGAATTATTACTCTTAAAATATAGTTTTATAGTAATAGATTGAAATTCCTAAGAATTATAAAGAAATTTAAAATTATATATCTTATTATATAAAATAAGGAAGTAGTATAAACCTAACTATTTATTATTTTCTTACTATATATATAAGGGATTAGAATAAAGGATTTATAATATATAAGATATTTATTAGGCTACTATAGAAAAAGGGGGTATTAGGGGGTTATTAGAACTTTTATATACTAGCCTCAGCTACTAGAATAATAGATATTCTAGTAATATAAGGTTTAAATATAAGTATAAAGCTATAGTTAAGTAAGGGGAAGGTGAGTTGAAATAGTTATATAGTATAGTATATATTTATTAAGAGATCCTATTACTTAATATAAACCTAGCCTGATATACTTAAACTTCTACCTATTTTTAGATATACTAACTAGTAGGATTATAATAGTATTATATCAGAAACCTATTACTTAAGTAACTTAGGGGTTTAAATCTAACTTGATAGGAAGACTAACCCTTATAGCTACTAATAGTAGTATTAATAAATTAGAAGAATAACTACTTTTTTAGAATAATAGTAATCTTTCAAAAATTAATCTAAATTAATTAATTAAAAAAGAAATAAAGAAATTAAAAAAGAAGTAGAAGTTAGAAAACTTAATAGTATTATATAAAAGAAATAATTTAGAAGCAGGAAGTATTAGAAGGTTTTCTCTTCCTATATTTCACTTTAAGAGATAAAGAAGAAACTTTTTAATTAAATAATTAACTCTTATTGAATATTAGAAGGATAGTTAATTAGATCTTAGTAATCTTTTATTTAAATTATAAGAATAGTTTAACTTAATAGAAGATAATTTTACTATATATAAAAATAAAGTCTAATATATAGACTTATATCTAGAGGGCATTATATCTTATTAGTAGATTAAGCAGGTTATTATTACTTATAATAATAATGTTAAATAGGTTATTTAAAAAGTAATAGAAGAATAGCTAAAGTTTCATATAAATAATAATAATACTTGAGTTATTATAATAATAGTTAAATTAGATATAATTTACTAGAAGGTTAATCAATCTTCTTAATAATTTATTAATATGTATAAGTTTCTTAAAGTAGAATATTTTAATATCTAATTAGAAAAACTCTAAGTTATTAATATTATTAACTACTTATTATCTAAGTTAAGATATATAATTATAAATAAAAGCCTATTAGTTATATATTAAGAATTAAATTATATAATTGAAAGAATAGAAATAGTTAAGTAATTCTTAGATAGGTTTATTCTAATAGAATATATATTTAGAATACTAAAATAGAAAAACTATAGATTATTAGTTATATAGATAATTATTCTAATTTAGGAGATAAGTAGGGAGAATTAGTTAAAAGAATTATTCCTTATAATTATTTCTTTACTTAAGATTAAATAAGAAGGAACCTTATAGCTTTAAATGGCTACTTTTTAAAAGCTTTTTAAATATTTTAATTATAGAAAGATAAATTATATATTATATTAGTATAATAAGGATATTTATTATATTTATAAGAAGTTTAGATATATTAGAAGACTTTATTATACTTTAGGGATAGAAACTAATAATATTTATATTTTATAAAATCTAAAATTCTATCAATATTTTAAAGTTAAAATTTTAATTTATATAAGGAGAAATTAGAAGAAGAAAAGAATATTTATTAACTTAAGAGTTAATAAGAATATCTTAAGTTAGAAGATATTATATAATATTAAATTTAGAGACGTTATTTTAAAACTAAAGATATTAAATTTCTAAAAAAGAATAGTATTTAAATATAGAATATAGATTATAGTTATAAAGGTTATAGATAACTTTAGTATAATAAAGATAAAGTCTTATATATTCTAAATAAGTAATACTAATAAATATAATACTATCCTAAAGATCTTTTAGAAAAAGAAAATAAGATTTGATTTAAAATAAAAAACTTTAAATTAAACTTATCTCTTGGCTATTATTAACTTCAAATCAATATACCGAGCTAAAGTAACTAATAAGACTAAGAGGTAATTTAAATATATATTAATAATTTTAATTATATTAATATTACTAGAGGGAGAACAGTAAGTTATTTAGTAATACTTTATAAGAGATTTGAATGAAAAAAAAGTTAATCTTAATTAATTATTATTAGAACATTAAAAGTAAGCTTATATTTTCAATATAAAGAAAACTAGTATTCCTATAAAAGGTGGTAATTATATATATATAATAAAATTAGAAGAATATAAAAAGCCTTTCTAAAGCTCTATCTACTTTCTTATAGAAAAAGAATTAGAAGAATTATATTAATACTTTATATTAATTTTTAAAAAAAGATAGATTAAAATATTAAGAAGTCCAATAGAAATACTAATCTAATTTGTTCTAAAGAAGAAAGATAAATTGAAACTATATATAGACTATAGAAGTCTGAATAATATTATTATTAAGAACTATATATTATTACTACTTATTATTAAGATTTTAAACTATTTAAAAAGAACTTTATAATTCACTAAATTAAATTTGAAAGATATATACTACTAGGTTGATATATAGTTAGAAGATAATTAGAAAATAGTATTTTAAATATAATATAAGTATTTGAAATGTTATATAATATTATTTAATTTAATTAAAATTTTAGTAAGTTTCTAAGTATATATTAATGATATTTCAATATGTTTTATAGATATTATATATATTATCTATTTAGATAATATCCTAATATTTACTAAGATTAAGGAGGATTATATAGAAGTAGTAAGAAAGATATTAAGCTAGTTATTAATTCTAAGGTTTTATATTAATTTAGAGAAATACGAATTTTATATATAAATAATTAAGTTCTTAGGTTTAATTATTTCTTTTAAAAGTATTATTATAAAAGAAGAGAGAATATTAGTAATTAAAGAATAACTACTACTTATTAATGTTAGAAAGATCTAGATCTTCTTGGAATTTATAAAGTTCTATAAGAAGTTTATTTAGAGCTAATCTAAAATATATATTAGACTTACTAATTAACTAATTAAATAGATAAAAAAGGAGGATATAATAACTTTTATAAGAACTAAAGATTTTAAGGATTTATAGAATGAATTTACTTAAGTATTTATTCTATAATACTTTAATTTAATTCTTCCAATTTATATCGAAATAGAAACTTTTCTAATTTTACTATAAGAGTAGTAGTTATCTAATTAAGAGAAGGATAATAGTAACTATTGATTTATTTCTTATAGAATTTAAAAAGAGTAAAATGAAAATATAATATACTAGAGGCTGACCTATTAGTTATTTATAAAGTAGTATTTATATAGAAGTATTACCTTTTATACTTATAGTATAAAATTACCTTTATTACTAATTATCTAGATTATTAATACTTAGTAGTAAAATCCCAGCTTAATAGCTATTCAATAAGACTTCTTTAAAATATATTATTATTTAATTTTATTATTAACTATTAGCTAGAGAAGTAAAACCTAGTAGATAGTTAATTAAGATAATTAGGTTATTAATTTATAGAAGAAGAAACCTAAAGAATTAGAAATATCTTTTGAAAAAGCTTCTTAAATTAGTTATTAAATAGAATAATAATAATATCCCTTTAAAATTAAAAGTTAACAATGAACTTAGAAGATATTATTCTAAAAGAATTAAAAGAGATATTAGAAGAAGAAATCTAATATGTACAAAAAGAAACTATTATTTGGAGAAGAAAAAGATAATATTAAAAAAGTAATAATTAATCTATTAAGAAAGAAGGAGAAGTAAGGTTTGAGAATAAACTAGTTATTTTAAATAGATATTAACTTTAAGTTAATTTATTAATAGTCTTTTATAGTAAATCTTTAAAGAAATATTGAGATATTATTAAGATACTTAAGAAATTGGGATAGATATATTAGTAGAAGTTTATAAGAAAAGATATTATAGAATATATATTAAAATATATAATAGACTAATAATTAAAGTTTTAAGACTACTTTTTATATAGTAAATTAATACTTCTATTATAACCTACTAATTTATAATAATATATTAATACAAACTTTATTATTAAATTATCTAAATAATGAAATCTTTAGAGAAATGTTATAATAATATATTAATAATAATTAATTAATTTATAAAATATATATTCTACTTATTAGTAAGGGAGTTCCTAATAGTAGATAAACTGGTAATCCTTTTAATAAATAATATCTTCTTTAAATATAGAATTCTTCAAATTATTATATCTAATAGAAGTTTACTATTTACTAGTAGATTTTAAATTCTTATTACTTACCTACTAGTTATTAAGAAGAATCCAAATATAGTATACTATCTATAAACTAATAGGTAAATTGAATAATAAAATTAGAATATAGAAAACTTCTTAAGAATAGTAGTTAACCTTAATTAAGATAATTAGGTAAAATAATTACCTATAGTTAAATTTATTTATAATATTTTAATCTATAGTATTATTAGAATTATATTAGTCGTTATTTTAATAAGTTCCTTATTAAAAAGAACCTTATAATAGCTTTCTAAAAAATATTAAATCTAAAATAATTCTTATAGTAGAAGAAAGAATAGGATATTTCTAATTATATTAATAGTAATTAAAGATCTTATTAGAAGAAATAAATAAAGAATATGTTAAGTAATATAATAAGTAAAAGAAGTAATTAGATCTTAAAATTAGTAATTATATGTTACTATTTATTAGGAATATTTAATAAAAGTAACTAGCTAAAAAGCTATTTAATTAATACTTAGGATTATTGAGAATAATATAAGTAGTTAATAAGAGTTAAATATTCAAATTTAACTTAGATAAAAAGTATAAAATTTATAATATTTTCTCTTTATTATAATTAGAAAAATATAGAAACAATTTACTAGTATTTTAAATAATTTCTATCAAAGATCTAGGAGATAATATATATAAAGTTAATTATATAGTAAATTATAAGAAACTATAAAGAAATTATTAGTATTAAATAAGATAGAAAGAGTATAAGATAGAGAAAGGTTCATAAGGATTTTAATAGAATATATAATTAGAATTAAAATTAGAATATATAGAAGATCTCTTAAGGATTACTAATAAGTTATGAAAGGAGTAATATAATTAAAATATTAGTAAAATAAAGTTAGAAAGCTTATATTAATTTAAAAACTAAAGGAAAAATATAGTAAAGTTTAAAAGTAGTAATTAATTTCTAAAGGAAAGAAATATATAAAATATTAAGGGGGGAATAAGAAAGTATTAGATTACTTAGTATTATTATTATTACCCTCCTTATTATTATTATTTCTATTTCTATTATTCTCTTTATTATTATTATTATTATTAAATTATTTAGAAGTTTTAGAAATTAGAAAATATAAATTAAAAATATTAGTATATAAGAAAAATAATATTAGTAAATAGGAAGTTACTAGAAAATACTAAAAGAATAGAAAGGTATTTATAATAGAAGAATAAGTTAAAAGTTACTTTAAAAAGTAGTCTAGAGGCTTATAAGAATAACAATCTATATTTTAATAGTATAAGTTTATACTTCTTAGGCTTATTAGAAAATAGTAGTAATTTTTATATTTCTCTCTAAGAAATAGTTATATTATAAAATAGTAATAGTTATAACTTTAATAGCTATAAGCTAATACTTATAAACTAATTATTCTACTTCTTTATCTTAAGCTTTATACTTAGTATTAGACTCATTAATATAAGAAGGTTTAATTTAGAAAGCTTTATAAATAGTAATCTAGGTTTTCTTAAGATCTTCTTATACTAATAATTAGTAGGAGAGTATTAGGAGATAATAATATAAATATCATACCTTAGTATTATAAATAGTAATAAAAAGGTTAACTTTAGATAAATTATTATTAAAAAGATAATACAAAATAAGAGCTATAAGAATAATAATATAAATAATTTAGAACAATATTAGAATATACTTTATAACTATAAGAGTAGCTTATAAGAAGAAAGATAGAAGTATATTAGAATATACTTCTTCCTATATATAATAATATAATAAGAATACTGATTATTAATATCTAAATAATTAGTAGAAATAAGAAAAAGGAAATAATAGAAATATACTAGTAGTCTTATAGTAGAAAAAGAATAGTAAGAAGTAATTAGTAAGTTTTCAAATAGTTATAAAATAGAAGTAGTAGAAGTAAGGAATAGGATATATAAAGTTATTATTATTATTATTATTATTAGTTAGAAGAATATAAGAAGTATATAATAATTTAATAGTTTTTTTCTTTAAAGTAGTAGCTTCTTTTTAAATAGGAATAAAAATAGGAAGAATAACTAGTAGGAGAATAAGAATAGGAATAATAAGAGCAATAAGAATAGTAAGAATAGATATTATAATTATTATTATTATTATTTTTAATAACTTAGATATAAAATTATTACTAAAAAAGAAAATAAAAGTAATTTATATATAAGATAAGAAATTTGAATAATAGAAAAGGTTCTTCTTTAGTTAAAAGTAGTTAAAAGCTTCCTTAGAATAGAGAATAGTAAAATTAATAATAAAGAGGTCTCCTATAGATTACTAGGGGGGAATAATAAAAGTAGTAAAGAAAATAATATTAATTTCTAAAATTAGAAGAATTATAAAGTATATACTACTTTAGTCTAATTAGTAAAAATAGTATTCTATAGAATAAGTAGGAATAAGGAACTTATAAATTACTATTAAGAGAAATTCAATCTAACTTTTATAAGAGTTAAAATATTATAATTATAATAGATATAAAGTTCTTATTATTAGAAGTAAGGAAGAAGCTTTTCTAATATTTCTAGAATTAAAAAGACTAACTATTCTATATAAGAATTCCTAATTAATTGAAATATAGCTATAATTAAAATATATCTTAAGAGGTTAATATTAATTAGAATTTAATATTAAGAAGCTAAGATATAAAATTTAGAATAAATACTTAGGTTCTAATTAAAGAGGAATATTAGAAAGAGAATAAAGTATTACTAGCTTATATTAATATCTTAATAGTTAGATCTTAAGAATAAGACTTCTAAGAGGGAGGATTATATTAAGCCATTATCAAGAAAGAAGGTATTAAGAGGCTATTAAAGCTCTTATATACTAGTTTCAACTATTAGAATAATAGATATTCTAGTAATATAAAGCTTAAATATAAATATAGAACTATAGTTAAGTAAGGGGAAGGTAAGTTTAAATAATTATATAGTATAATATATATCTATTGAGAAATCCTATTACTTAATATCAACCCAGCTTAATAATATTGGAATTATTATATATTATTAGAATAGTATTAATAATATACTTAGTATATTTATAGTAGGTATCTTTAATAACTTTATATATAATATAAGTTCAAATAATAATATCTAGAGAAGAAATTAAATCTTCTATAAAATAGGAATACATCCTTAAAATAAATAGAATAGCTATAAAGCTATTTAGCCTAATAATACTCTTAATCATCTTATATATTACTTGAAGAAATACTCATTAAATAGTAATAGATATCTTATTATAATGAATCTTATATATATATAATAGAAGGATATATAGTATTATTCAATCTTATTAATACTATTGTCACCCTTAATAGACATAATATAAATTCTGAATTCTATCATTTTTATTTCTAATGTAAAGTCTTTAGATTGAAATATTATATTTACATAAACAATAATACAATTAAGAGGGTTCTAATATATATTGATCCAGTATACCTTAAGAACCTCTTATATTACTTTTATTAAGATATTTAATAAAAACTAAATAGTATTAAATATTATTATAGTATTAATAATATAAAATATAGAATAACTATTAATATAGATAATATTAATAATAATCTTAAAGTTTAAGTTAATATTACTATAGATAGTAGAATGAAAGTATAAGAAAGTTATATTATATATTTAGTACTAATAATAATACTTTTGAAATATATTAAAAGTATAGTATTTAACTAGATATCCTATTTTAATAAGGATATTATAGAAGTATATAATAGCTAGAAATTTAAAATAATAGTAGAATCTCTATATCTCTTTCTCTAGAAAATACATAGAAGTAGTTATTCTCTCTGTATTAAGAAGTATTAAGAGATATTTCTATTTTTAAATA
>QAPF01000540.1:0-25440 GCA_004367935.1 Colletotrichum sidae | reverse complement strand
TAGATATTTACTTATAGTACTAGGTATTTACCTAGGTATTTATTATAATACTTTCCTAGTTTATAGAGTATTATTTTAATAGGAAGTTTATATATCTTTCTAATTAGTAAGTATTAATAAATAATTAGTATAATTTCTATAGGTAATTATTTAAGTTTATAAGGAAGAAAATTAGTTAGTATAATTTCCCTAGTTCTAATATTAAGCTATTAAATCTATTTAGAATAGGTATAATTATTTTAGCTAGGATTAGCCTTAATAATATAACTAGCTACTTATTAATAAAGTCTACTTATAAATATAAGTTTATATTTACTACTACTTCTTTTTTTTAGTATTCTAGAGAATAATTACTAAGCTTTTAGTTATCTTTCCTATAGGGATTAATTCTTTAGCTAGTATAGAAATTATTAATTCTACTTTTATACCTACTTATTTCCCTAGATCTTTTTAATATAAAGGCTAGTATTAACTATTTATATTAAAATATAAATTCTTATAGTATTCTACTTTTAGGTAACTATTAGTATCTTATTTATACCTATTTTATTTTTATAGTTTATAGTTCTATACTTAGTCTTACTATATAAAAAATAAGCTTTTATAATTTATAGTATAGCTAGTATATATATAGTTTTCTAATTTAAAGTAAGTATTATATTACCTAACCTACTAGTATTTTATTACTAACTATTTAATATTAATAGAATTAATAACTTTATTCATCTTATTATTTATAAGGGTAAGAGTAGTTAGAAAAGTTATAAGTTTATATATAAATACTTATATTTCTTATCTCATATCAGTTTGCTAGTATAGTATTATTAGAGTTCCTATAGTTTTTTAGTTTTTATTATAATATCTCTAGCTTTTAGGATTAAGATTTTAAGTTTTTCTATTTTTTTTTAAGTCTAAGTATAATTAGTAGAAGTAGATAAAAGCTTCTTTCTTATTCTATTTAAATCTAAATATACCTAAATTCTAATATAATACTAACTATTTAATATAAAACTATATAAGTAACTAGCATTCTCCCTATGATATTTTTTTAAACTTCTACTTATATAACTTCTCTTATATTTCTAAATTAATATATTATTAGTAAATAAATATAATAAAATTAGCTTAAATAGGGTTATCTTCTAATTTAGTTTTATAATTTCTCTATTCTATTTAGAACTAGAATACTAATTTTATAAATACCTATTAGATCTACTAGTTAACTATACTACCTAGCTAGATTTAGTAGCTATTTTTAATAGCTATAATTTAATTATTAACTTATTTAATTATAAATTCTTCTTTTATTATTCTATAGTTATATGAAAGCAATTTTTCCTAATCTTTAAGTAGTTTAAATACTACTAATTACTTAGCTAGTTATTAGATAAGGGTTATAATCTACTCCTTATAAGCTTCTTACTATTTCTATATCTATTTTTAGTATATTACTATCTAAAACTATATAGTTTTAAATACCTTACTTATAATACCTATTAGGTTTAGTCAAAATAGGAATAATAATTATAATAATACTTAGGATTATTTATTAAATCTAAATATTAATTACTAAGGACTTAGTAACTACTTAGATTTAAGAAGTATAATAGAAGTTATTCTATTTCTTCTTCTTATATTAAAAGGGGGGTATTTCTTTTTTTAAAATATATCCTATATAAAGTTATCTAATTAGTATCTCTTTTTAACTTCTTTAGTATACTATTAGTAAGGGTTTATATTAATACTAAGTTTTAATTCGTCTTAAGTAGTATATAGGAAGTATCTTTTTTTGAAAGTATTTTCCCCTAAGATTATTATTTTATTCTTATTATTACTTTATTTACCTAATTTCTAGTAATAATATAATATAGTATTAATAATCTTATTATATATTTCTACTAAGTTAAGTATTAATTATTAAAGTTTATTAAGGTTTATATTAAGTTTATATTTATAGTATAGCTACTTTCTGTGAAAATAGTTACTATTTAATATTTTTATTTATACTAGTTACTTAAAAAGTTAAATAGAAGTAATAGAATTATAAGAATATAGCTAAAAGTTTTGATTAGGAAAGGTTTAGATATATAAGTAGGATTTATATTACTATATAGACTATTACTTAAAAGATCTAAGTTGTAATCTTTTAGCTAAAAATTCTTTCTAGTATTTTGGTAGTTATAACTAGCTAGTTACTAGGTATACTATATAGTCTTATTAGTATATCTTTATATTTTAATAGATTAAAGATTTTTAATATAACTACTAAATAATACTTATTAATTGTAATATTTATAATATCTTTATAAGAATTCCGTCTAATATATTAATAGTTTCGGTTATAATAGTTATAGCTAGATATTCTTATATTCATCTTATAGTTATTTCTTTTTAAGTAATTATATAGACTTTCGAGAGATTTTGTTTTTATTATAAAGGTTATAGAAGACTAATAGACTATAGAATACTTAGTTCTTATATTTTAAAATAGATATATTATTTTTTTCTCTTTTAAGAAGTTTAAAAGAATTCTTAATTCAATAATCTTAGTAGTTACTTTTGACTATATATGTTAAGCGTTAGCTTTGATAAATCTTTCTCTTATTATTACTATAAGACTATTTATTACTAAAGAGTTGAATATGAATACTAAGGGTATAAGTATCTATTATAAAATATACTTCTATTACTATTCAAACTACTTATAAGTTAGTATTAGTATAATAGTGTTGTGAGGTAGAATCTATAGTTAAATTTATATATAGTATAAAAAGGTTAGATACTATTCTAAGTATAGAGTAAAAGTATTCAAATAATTAGATTAAGGTTTTTGGTATAATTTTTAATTACCTAAAAGGCTACCTTTACTAGTTACTTTCTTATTTTATGTTAATTAGACTTCATAATAAATAGATTTAAGATATTGAATATTTAACCCTTACCTAATTATATAAATCGAATATAAGAGCTTATTAGTAATGTATCTCTTAGGTTTAGACCTAATATAATTATATATAATATTATAAATATAAGTATTTGAAATTATTATTTATAATAAGATGTCAAAGATGACTGATTGAAAATTAATTCTATACTTTTAAGAGACCCTATAGCTAGTAGCTTTCTAAAGCCTCTCTGAAGCTGTTAACTTCATATTTGTATTATTCAAGTTAATGTAATATATTCAATGGATTATTTAAGACTATAATTACAAACCAAAGTTTGACAAAAGCCTTAAATATTAAATAATACTAATAAGACTTTTAACTATTAATTAAAATCTAAAAGTCTTTAATTATAATAATGATTGAATAAAACAAAAGGCTTGATAATGCTAGAGAGATTAAGATATCTAAGATATTTTCTAATAAATAAGAAATATCTAAATAACTAATAAATTGTATTATCCTTCTAACTATAGAAATAGAAGTTTAAAAAAGACAATAGGATTATAAAAAAGACTTCTTATGAAATATAAATACAACTTTTGATTAATATTATCCAATAAACTAGTCTATAAGTAAAACCTTTAAAACCAAAAAGGTATATGAGAAATAATAAACTTAAGAAGTATAATTTATACTAATTAAACCTTAAATACTAGTACTATCTCCATAAACCATATTCTACTTAAATCATTTAGAATTAAGCTTTATATAATACAGATAGCTGTATTTATTTTTATGTAAGATATATTAGATTCTACCTCTTAATAATATTCAAGATATATTTCCTTTGTAATATACTAGTAAGAGTTTCTAAAAATAAAAAGAAATTTCAACATATTAAGAGTATTTTGATATTTACGTTATAGATTAATATCAGAATTTCAATATTGATATAAAAATAATTTTTAATATCAGGAGTTGTATTGAAGGTCTTTGGTCTATTCAAAGTCATAAACCTCTCGGGAACCTTCTAAAAGAAACTATACCTGATAGTCAACTCTTATCTTATGAATCTTTTGACATTAGGGCTGAGGAACTATTTAAATAGAGATAATCTCAATTAGAAAATATGGTTAGTAGATATAATAAGTAATAGATAAGGGAAATATAAGCTTATATCTATTATAATTACTCTTTAAAAGATCGTAATAGTAATTATATAATACTTAATACTAATGTTTAATCTTATTACTAATTATTAATAATTACTAACTATTAGTACCTTTTAGTAAAAGCTAATAATAAGTAGTAGTTACTATATTTAGTCTATATAATCAGAAAGTTTATAGCTATTAGTCGTAATTACCTATTATAGAATTCAAATCTACTACTCTTACTATAAAACAGTAAAAGCTACCTGGATGTTAAACTACTATGTCAAGTGGGTAAGGTTATTAATATATTTAAATCTAAATCCTTTACTTAGAATTGTAACTATTATAATCTGAATATCCCTTATTATTTAGAACTAAATACTAACCTAGCTAAAAACTACTACTATACCCTAATAATACTTCAAGAAATAATATGTTTACTAATTCTTATAATAGAAAATAAGCTATCAGCCTCTCTCTTTATAATAATTAAAAAGAAATATTTCATTCTTTCTTTTTAAGAAAGAGCCTGATACCTTACTCTCTACTATAGCTATTAGTAGATAAGCTACCCCCTAAGATATAACTTTAGCCTTCCTATACGATACTAATTACTATAACAAATTTCTAATTAATCTAGAGCTAAACCCATTATAATTATAGCTAGTATACCTACCCTATATCAATATTTCTAATAATAAATAACTAATAACTACATCTATAATAACCTTACGTCTTTATATGCTTATACTTTTATAACTATTGATATAGTTTAAGTATCTCAAGATATTTAATTATTACTAATTATAAGTACTTTATTTAAATATTCATTATAATTGTAATATCTAGAACTTTAATATCTTTATTATAAACTAAGTCTTACTTCTTCCTAAAGTAAGACTTTTATATTATTAAAATAAAGGTTTTCTATTACTAATATAAATCAGTCTATACTTTCTATATAAGCATAGTAAGATTCAGCCTACTCTTAGGTATAAATAATCTTGATATATTAGATATTACTAGTATATAAATAGTACTTATATAAATATAAACACTCCTTATATAACTAGATAATCTTCGAAAGCTTTATAATTATATTACCATGATATTCTTAAATATCTAATAGTTAAGATTATAATATTATATTAATATTGAAGTATTATCTAATTAATAGTTAGTCTCTGATATTATGAATTTAATATAATATACTATAAATTAGCTAGATAATAATCTTTTCAATATCTATAGGCCACTTATTATTTATAAGACTTGAAATAGTATCATTAAGACTAACTCTGATATAATAATAATACTTATTATATTAGTTATAGCTAAGTATCTGTATAGTTATTCTATAATTCTCTTTCCATAAGTAGCTATATTAGTTTTGAGGAAATTGCAATTCTATTATAAAGATTACAGAAAAATAATAAATTATAAAATACCTAACTCTTAGAAGTATTCTATTTTATTCTACTTTTAAGGGATTTATTAAAGTTCCTAACTTTATAACTTTAATAATCACTTTTAGTTATATATATTATACCTTAGCCTAAATAAGACTTTTCTTGATTATTATTATAAAGTTTTCTATTACTATAGAATTAAATACTCAGGCTAGAGGTATAATTACTTATAATAATAAGTAATTTGATAACTATTTTAATGAAATATAAGTTAGTATTAGTATAAATAGTATTATTAGATAAAGTTTATAATTAAATATATATATGAAATAAAATGCTTATATACTATTTGTCAGATTGAGAGAGATATACCTTATATATATATCTTATATAATTATATTAATATGCTCCTACTAGATATCTAGTACTTCTATAGTCTCCTAAGTAACCTTAGATCTGATAATAATAGTATAATTAAGTTAATAATTAAAAGCCCTATATATATTATAAAAGAATTATTTATATTAGAAACTCCTTAAGTTTTAAAGAGAAATATCTATTTCTTCTAAAAAGGTTATTTTAACTAACTTAAAGGATTAAATCTTCTAAGTTAATTAAATTAAATCTCTTTTTTTATTTTATAGTTTTTAAAACTCTATGAATTTTATATCTTGTAATAAAACTCTTTTAAGATGATCTAATAAAGACATATAAGACTTACTACTAAACTAAAGATTCCTAAGATTTCTTACTATTCAATAAGAGCTTAATAATTATTATAAGGTTTATCTTAATTCTAAAAAGCGACTCCTAAATATTAAAAAAGATATTATAGCTATTATTAATAAGAGAAATATTACTTTATAAGTTATAGCTTTTAAGTATTTTTTAATTATTAAGATAGCTTTCAATAAGAAAAAACAAGTTAAATACAATTTTTAAATAAAATATATTATAAGAGAATAAAAGAAATATAAATAGTATAAGAATATATTAGAAATATGATTTCTTGAGATTTCTTTAAATATTCTTATAATATAATAAGAAGTTTTAATATCTAGCTATTTAAACTTAAGAGTTATATAAGTTATAGTAAAGTAGAGAAGAAAGCAGAAGTATTTATAAGATACTAAGTAATTGTTATAAAGCCTATAAAGAAGAAATTCAACTTTAAGAATAATATAGAAACCTGGGGTTTTAGTAGGAAAAGGCTATTTATAAATATCTTAATATTAAGATTCTAAATATTTATAAATTTACTATTTAATTTATAGAATATGTCATACCTTTCATAAGTATTTAGATTGAGTTTTAGATTTTTTATATTAGATTATAGTTTTTAAGAAGGCTTAGGATAATAATCTAATAGTTATTAAAATTATAAGTTAGACTTACCTTTTTATTTTAAATTAGAAAATTACTTTAGTAAAAGTTGGACGAATAAAAAGAGTATTGAGCTTTATAGATATTTAGATTAATAATAGAGAAGTAATAGAAAGATTTCTTCTTTCTATAGGGAATTAAAGCTAAGGTTAAATCTAGAAGAAGAAAAGTATTTTTTAATTAATATAATACTAATAATTATTATTAGTAAGATTTAGAAAATGATAGGAAATATAGATTAACTAAAAGCTCTAATTATAAATTAACTAGATAACATACTTTCTCTTAAAGTATTTCTATATTAAAAAAGAGATTTCATATTATATCTAGAAGTCTAATTAAGTAGTTTAAGATATTTTAAATAGAAAAGATAAAATTGAATCAAGGTTTTATAAAGTGTATAAAGAAGATTATAAACTTAACTTTATCTTTTTAACTATATGAATAGTCTTATAATATAATAAATATAGCCTTCTTAGCTTAAGATAAATCCTATATTTTTATAAGTTTTATAAGTTTAGACTTAGGATTAATGATAAATATATTTAATAATATAAAGTAGTTTTAAATCTTTATAAGATTTTCTAGAACTAATTACTTGTAAGCTAAAGTTTAGAAGATTCCTATTAAAAAGTATAATATTATAATAATTACTATTTAAGGTTTTCATAAGTTTATAAAGTTATAGACTTATAATATAATACTATACTTTAGCTTTATGAGTAATTAAGTTTTACTTAGAAAGCTTTATAAGAGAAATTTATAGTAAGATTAAAATCTAAGAAAGACCTATATAAGGAGAATAAATAAGACTTATTTCTATATTTTAAAAATTATAAGTATATCATATATATTTAAATATAACTTTCTAGAGGAAGCTATTTTTAGAATATTAATAGCTAGAAAGTTTCGATTTTAAAATGAACTTCTTAAGTCTTAGTAGTAATATAGATATACTATCTCTATATAAATATATCTTGTAGTTAAGTGTTAAGTGTTCTAATATATAAAGCTAGATTATTTAAGTTTTAAAGTAATAAATTACTTATTAATATCTATTAGAAGAATAAGATTAAACTTTTAGTTTTATATAGTTTTATTTCTAGATTATAATATATATATAAGAAGAAATATATATAGAATAATATATAGAATTTGAAAAGAAGTAATATAATATATTAATCTAAAGGAGACAAATACTATCTACTTTTATAATTGTAATGAGAGTTATAAAGACTATATATTAATAGTAATCTTCATAGATTAAATAATTAGTTTAATTTAAGACTTCTATTTTTTATTAAAAGAAATAGAAGAAGTCTTAAGAAGTATTAGAAAGTTTTTAAACTTCTTAAAGATAATATATAAGACTATAATTAAAAAGATTGAAGTAAATGATAAAGATTTAGAAGTATAGAGTAGTTTAAATGGAAATCTGTAAGAAAAGTATTAAGTTTAAACTTTGGATATTAAATATCTAAATATAAAATAGAAGAATGAAAAGAGTAGTAATAGTAATTAAAGAATATATAAAGTCTATAGTTATTATGATACTTCTACTGTATAATCTATAGTCTGAAGTATTGAAAATGACTATATATATATATAATTATATTCTTTTAACTTTATAAGACTAGAAGATATTATATAAATACTTTTATTGATATTTCTAAAAGGATAAGAATACTTATATCTTAATTTTAGATTTCTCTCATTTAAAAGTATATATATATTAAGCCTATATAATAACTTATAGAACTTAGTGAAAATAGAATTAATACCAAAAACTTATACTAAAAGCCCTATTGAGAGTTCTAATAAGCTATATTTTAAATAATCCTTTTAAAATTTAAAATGTTTTTGAAAAGAAGTTTTTATAACTCGAGATATAATATTTCATAAGAAGGAGTTTTTTAATAATAATTTTAAAAAGCTTATATTTAGTTACTTTTACTCTATATTTAGAAGGATATCTAAGCTCTTCACCCTATATATAGATTTAACTATAAGTTTTACTTAATAATAGTATTTATATTAATACTAGCTTACAACCACTTAAAATAATAAAGAAATTACCTATTATTATAGGTAATTATACTTCTAGTTCTACTAGTTAATCCTATAATAATAGAAGACCTTATAGTAATAATTTATATAGAGAGAGTCTTATTAAAACTAGGGCTTAATATATATAGTTAAAAGTAACTACTAAAGTTATAAAGTTAAGAACTTTTTTAAACTTCCTTAAAGATAGAAGAAAATAAAATACTTATAAGAACTAGGTATTGTATAATTTATTACTATTCTATATCTATACATTTATACTAAAAGTGAAATGTCTTCAAAATCAATATAATTACCTATAAAGAAAGTCCTATAGAATAGGTATAGAGATATCTAACTATATTCACTATAACTAAGACTATTACTTTATTAGAATAAACTTTAATAAAATCATCTTAAGCGTTATAATTAATAAGTAATCTATAGATATTTAAAAGAATATTATCTAGCTAACTTATAACTAGCTATATTAAGCTAATAATATTAGAGACTACGTATTAATTAGATAATATTCTAATATTAATATACTATTATAATATTCATTATTAGATATTTTAAAGTATTATAATAATTTAACTAGAGAATTTTTAAAAACTATCTAATTATAGTAAGAAGGTCTATATCTATATAAGTATTATTTATATATTAGCTATATTTAATAGATTAAGATTACTTACTAATAAGAATAGCCTGAGTCTTATTATACTTATATAGAAATTATAAATTAGCTTATATTAATAGTAGAATACTTTTATATTAATAGTATAAAGTCTTATCTTAAGAATAAGTAAGACTTCGTCTGGAAAATATTAAAATTATAAATATTAAGGTTGTAATAAATATATAAATAGAATACGTATATTTAGTGGTAATTAAATATCTCGAAATATTCAAATTATATATAGCTATAAAAATATAAAAGCGTAAAGTCATTTTAGAAGGAGTTATTAGTTATTTGTTATTTATAAATTAGTTAATATAAAGTAGGTATACTAGTTGCTATAGCTGTGAGGGGCTTAGCTCTAGATTAACTAGGGGCTAGCTATAGTAATTTATAGGGGGGTAAAAAGGCTGAAGTTGTACTTTAGGGGGTAATATGTCTACTAATAGTCGTAGTAGAGAGCGAGCTATCAGTTTATATATAAAATATTATAGATAGAGTTTAAAGAGATTTAGAAGAAGATTACTAAGTTTATAGAATAACTAAAGTGTATATCTATAAGGTAAGACGTTAATAAAGAAGTAGAAAAAATTACTAAATAGTCTTTAATTAAACTAAATATTAAATAAATAGTTATTTAAAGTTCTAAAGAGAAACCTACTTATTCTAAGTTAAGATTTAAACTTTAGCTTATTTTTCATCTCTTTTTAGAATCTATAGGTTTTATAATAACTTTTAGAGAAGTATTAAAAGAAATATAAAGAGGGGGCGGCTATAGATTTTATTTATAATAAGATTTATTATATAAATACTTTTCAAAATAGATTTCTTAGTAGAATATAAAATATATAGAAGTTTTAAAGTTTATATAAGATTAGTTACCTCTTTAGATAGATATTTAAAGCCTAATTAGCCTAAGAGTCTTATTAGAATAGATAATTTAAGATAAGTAGTATTAAGGTTATTAATATATAAGATAAATAAAAAGAGATATAAGTAGTATTTTGATTATCTAAGTAGTTACCTACTACTCTTTAGTAATTTAAAAAGTTTAAAATAGGACTAAGAACAACTTTATATACTTTCAAAAAGATTCCAATTACTATTATATAATATAAAATCTTTAGATCTTAAAAATCTATATTAGCAAGAATTACTTTTCTTCCTAATATCTTATTAATAATATATAAACTAAGAAGAATATCTAAATTATATAAAGAAAGATATAAACTCCTAAGATATTGACTTATTAATTTAAGATTCTTAAGAAATTAAAGAAGCTATTAGACTTTATGATTATAAGTTAAAATTCATAAGCTAATTATAAAAAGTTAGATAGTTTTTAGATATTATGCAGTCAATATTTCTAAAATTAATAAGTATATGTAATTATCAAAATTAAGAATTTATCTAACTATAAGAGGAGATTAATAATTTAAAAATAAGTATAGTATTTATATAGTAATATTTAAAGGTATATTATTTAGAGTATTAGTAATAACTACTATATACTTTAACTTTAAATTCTTATAATATGATATATTAAAAAAATTTATTTATATTAAGATTGATAAAGAAATCTATATATAAGTACCCTTAAGATATAAGACGCTAAATAAAATTCTAAAATTTCTAAAAACATTTTATAGCTTTTAATAATTCCTTATATTATAACAATAATATCTTAAGAAAAGCTTTATAAATTTATAGTCTTCTTGTATCTCTAGAGAGGATAATTATTAATATAAAAACGAAGTCTTTTTCTTCCTTTATATTAATAACTATATCTTAGCCTATTTAAAAATATTTTAAAGTGTGATAAGAAAAGTTATATAGGACTTCTAATTATAATATTATTTTAAAGAAAGGGAAGACTAATAATAATTCTTTAATATTAGAGTCTTATATAATTAAGAGATTTAAAAGCTATAGTTTTTATAAGTTATATATAGAGAAAACAAATACATTCCTACTAAAGAAATATTGATTTAAAGTAAGAGATAAACGTCTTATAATATACTTAGAATTCTTCTTATATAAAAGAAAAGCTTTATATTATAAGATAAACTTCTATTAGAAAAACGTAAATATAATACTATATATAATAGTTATAATAAGGCTTAACATAGTTTTTATAACTAATTCGTTAGTTTATTTAAATTAAAATTCTAGCCTTTAATATTAAGAAGTAGTAATCTAAATGTTTAATTATATCTATAAGACTAAATATCAATATTTTAAATATAATATAATACCTAGAGATTTAGAAAGTATCTTAATAGTCTCTTTGAATATACGTTTTAGAAATAATATATAAGATTAGAAGAACTCTTAAGGCTTTATAATAAAATTATTTAAAGAGAATATTATTTAAATAGCTATAAAGTAATCTATAGTTATAATATTAATTATTAAAGCTGTATTACTTTCTCTCTCCTTAGTACTAAAAGAAATATTATTAAAAGATTACCTACTAGCCTTATTATAATTCTAATTACTAATAAGAAGTTTAAAAGAAATAAGGATTCCTATTAGTAAGAGCTAATTAGTAATAATTAAGATTTAGTATGATGATTTCTAGATAGTAAGTCTAATTTTTAAAGAGTGACTAAGACTTTAAATTTATCTAATATATATAAATATTTATAATTACTAGTTCTGCTAAGAGTTTTCTAAAGAAAGACTATAAGCTATTTATACCCTTTTAATATTATTAGTAATAAGTAGTCTAATTAGAATTCTACTAATATAACTATTTCAGGAATTTTAAAAATAATTAGGCTTAAATTATAGAAAATACTTTTTTAAAAGAAATTATATAAGTGGTTTTAAGAATAATAAGGAAGTATTTCTTGAGTAGAATTAATATAAGATATAGATAAGTAATATATTATGTAAGATTACTATTAAGTCTAAAGAATATAAGAGAGTAAGGTATTCTTTAATTTAATATTAAAGCTTATAAGTAAAGAAATATCTAAAAGTATAAAATGTGTAAACTAAGACTAATTTTCTAAGGCTAAAGCTTGAAATGATAAGTTAAACTATTATATTACTATTTTAGAAACCTATTATAATAAATAACTTACTTGTAGGTATTAAGAAGTAGTTTAAGGAAAGTATCAAGTATATATCTACTTAAGTAGAATAAGAAGTAAAAATTAAGACAAAAATATAAATCAGTAACTAAACTTTTACCTAAAAGAAGAGAATTAATACTACTAATACTACTTATAAAAGAATTACTTAAAAAACCTATAGGAATAATAAGAATTATAAGAATTATAAAAGCTATAGATAGAATATCAAGAGTAAGTATAAAAGTTAAGTAACTCTTAGTATAATTAGTATAAATAATAATAACAGTATTATAAAACTCCTAATATTTGATAGAAACTATCTAGAAATATATAAATTAGGAAAGTTAATTTAGAAGTTATATAAAAATACGTACTATGAGTATAATACTCTTATTATGATAAATAGTAAGGAATTTAGTATAAAGATGAATAATTATCTTTATATCTAACTTATAAATACTACTAATCAAGTAGTGCTTATAGTAATAATAAGAATTCTAATAATAAATCTTAAGGGTATTATAACTTTTAATAAAAGAAGATAAGTAATTAAAATAGAGATTATAAAGGTTTTCTTTATTATTTTTACATATATATTTATAATTATAATTAGATAAGGTTAGAGTTATTTTAATAATTTTAAATATAGGAGTATTAATAGCCTTAGCTATAAGAGAATTTTTAGTAATAATAAGTTTCTTCTACTTCTTAAAACTAAGAATAGATAACTTGAGAATGAATATAATATATTTTGAAGTTTTCTTAAAATAATAAGGTGTTTCTTTTTTAAGGTTTTTATTATTGATTATATTCTTATTATCTTAATTAGTAGCCTTATTATTGATTTCTATTTAGCTAATTACTATATTAATAATAGATAAAGTAGTATGTTAATTACCTCTCATATAAACTTAGATTTATTAGGAGATATATCAAAAGTAATAAGGGCTTCTTTAGGAGACTTTTATAAACAAGAGAAAGTATCTTAGAATTTCTATATAAATTAGTAATATGATAATAAAAAGATTTTATTTTAAGAATTAATATACTATTTAATAAAGATTTGTAGTTAAAAAAAGAAGAAGTGGAATATATATCTACTTAATAAAACTAATAACTTATATTAAAACTGAAGAAGTTTTGATTAATGCGATAATAAATACTAAAAATAAAATTCATATTACTTGACTAATTATAATACATCCTTATATAACTACTAATTATGATTTAAAGAATTAAAAAAGAAGGTTTAGAAATTATATAATTTTCTCAAAAGATTTTTGAATTAAAAGTCTTTAGATCTATTTAGAAAACTTATATAAATAGGGAAAAGTTCTAAAGATCTCTTTCTAAAGAGATATATTAGATTGAGAGAGATATATCTTATATATGTACCTCGTGGGATTATATTAATACGCTCCCACTAGGTGTCTAGTATTTCTATAGTCTCCCAAGCAATTTTAGATCTAATAATAACAGTATAATTAATTCGATACTATTCTAGATATAACGTAAAAATAACTAAGTCAATTATTTCTTTTATAAATCTTTAATTTAAAAGGAAGAATATTTAATAAATTTATTTTTCATATTCTTTTAAATAGGAAATATAACTTAAGAAAAGCTAAATAATTCTAACCTTTACTTGAGAAATTAAGAGATATAGCTTCTAATTTATAATAATCTTTATTAAATCTAAGATTTCAATAGTAAGGAATAATAAAACCTTTCAATTTCCTTTTAAAGTCATCTAGAATATAGATAATTATTATTTAATTTAGTAGTTTAGCGTCTTTTTAAAATAGATTCTTAATTTCTTTCTTCATCTTACCGAAATATTCCTTTATCAAATTAATGTTACTTAAAATAGTCTTAAAACATCCTTTATAGATAAGGAGATTACTTAACAAAAGAATTAAATTATAAAGTTATTCAAATTAATTACACATACTCTAAATATTAATATTATTCCTCATAGCATTTACCAACCTATCTTTATAATTTATTTCTATAAAATCAAAGGTCCCAGTATACTTATAAGAATTCGTCTAAACTATAAATTTAGTTGAATCTAATAAAGTATTTCTACTAATAAGCCAAATCTTAATAATAATAAACTAAATATCATGGTTTTAAGTTTCTTTTCATCTGAAAATAAAATAAAACTTAGAATTATTTATAACGTATATTATATTATAAGTTAATTATATAATTATTAGACTAAATATAAATGATTAAAAGATAGAGTCGATTCAAATTAGAATGAAGCATTGAAATATATATTCAAAAGATAGTAAAATCTTAGATAAATTAGTATATCTATATTGTAGAATAACTCATATAGTAATTTTCTATATCTTTCTACTAGTAGAACTACTAGAAATATTTTCATATTTATAAGCTATTTTGGATAGGATACTTTGATAAATAAAATGAGATTGGGAGGCTTTTATTTCTTTAGATATTAAAATAAAAGAAATAATATATATTAATAAATATACTATAGGTTATCCTTAAATGTAAATATTACTTACTCTTGAAATAAGAGAAAGTCGTTAACCTTATTTCAATATATCATTCACTTTATTTCCAAATACTATAAATAATCTATTTATTATCTTCTACCTATCAGAAAGCCTAATAGTTTACTTTCTATTATAACTATTAGTTGACATATTATCCCTTGAAATATAGCTTTAGCCTTCTCACTCTCCTTACTAATTACTATAACTAGCTATTAATTAGACTAGGACTAAACTTCTTATAATGATGAAAATTAGTATATTTGTCTTATATTAACCTTTCTAATAGTAAATAACTAATAACTGTTTCTTTAATAACTATGTATCTTTATATCTTTATAACCTTACATCTTTATAGTTACATATTATTTTAAACATCTCAAGATATGTTAGTATTATTAATTATAAATACTCTATTTAAATACTTATTATAATCCCTATATCTTTAATTTTAATATCTTGATTAAAGACTAAGTGTTACACAACTTTAAGACGAGACTTAATACTACTAATATAAAGGTTCTCTATCACTAATATAAGCTAATTTATAATCTATATATAGGTATAATAAGACTTAGTTTATTTTATAAGTAATTAGTCTTAATATCTTAAAAGTAACCAAATAAATAAAAATACTTATATGGATATAAATATTTCTAATATAGCTAAAAGGGTTTTAAAATGCCTATAACTTATTATTCTAATATTATAAAGTATCTAGTAAGTAGTATTATAATACTTTATTAATATTAAGATATTATCTGATTTATACTAAGTCTCTAGAATTATTAACTTAATATAATAACCTATAAGAGAGCTAGAAAGTTAGTTTTTGAATATTCATAGATTACTTATCAATTATAGTATTTAGGATATTTTATTAAGACTTAATCTAATAAATTCATAGTTTTAATCATAGGACTTATGAGTAAATGTAATTATATTTATTATATATTTCTTTTACTATAGATTACTATATAGATTCTAACTAAATCTTGAATATATTATAACATATAAAGAAGAGTAGTAAGTCATGAAACATTTACCTATTTAAATGTTTTGTTTTATTCTATTTATTAGAGATTTAAAAAGGTTTTTAACTCTATAATCTTAGTAGTAATCTTTAGCTATTTATATTAAGCCTTAGTTCCAATAAGACTTTCCATGATAATTACTATTTAGTCTTCTATTACTATAGGGTTGAATGTTAGAAATAAAAGTATGATTGTCTATAGAAATAGGCAATCGTATTATAATCTTCCAACTAGCTATAAACTAGTATTAGTATGGATATTATCATGAAGTAAATTCTATAATTAAATCTATATATATAGTAAAAAGCGTAGATACTATCTAAGTATAGAATAAAAGGAACTAAATTAGTTCTAAATATCATTTTCTTTTTTCTCTAAAATATTAATATCTTTCAATTATTATCATTTTGTTTCTTGTTTGTAATATATATTAATAATATAAACCTTATATCTTAACATTATATATATTATCATCTTTTTAATAATCATTAGTATTTAACTTATAACTTATCTCTATTGAAATACTAAGCTAGTAATAGATAACTAGTAGGAAATTAAGGGTAATTAATAATTCTTCATTATCAAAGAATAGGTTATTCAGTATGGTATTTGAAAATAATACTAATATCAGAATAGGTAATAAATATAATAGAAAGTTTAGGCTTCATAGAAAATAGAAAACTTCGTAGTATTAATATCTAAAAAGAACTGATTTTTAAAACTATTAGCTTTATATAAAATAGATATTCTAACTCTATTATTCTCAGCTTACTACATAGTTTCTTTATTGAATATTCTAATTATAGAGTTTAATTAATATAGAAAATAAATAGTAAAGATAATATAATTTCAATTCTTATCATTAACTTTCTATAATAAAAAGAATATGAAGAATTATAAGAGTAATCAAAAATACTTAAGCTTTCATTTATCTAAAATAGAATATTGGGATATATATAAGTAATAATGAAGTAGCTAGAATTCTAATATGTCTCTTTAAGACATATGAGATAGACAAATCTTTTATAATTTAAGAAATAGTAAAAGCCCTAGAAGCTATAAAAAAGATACGACAGTTTTAAAAAGTTAAAATCTAAAAACTCTAGAATACATAAAAGGTTTAGAGGAAAAGACTTAAAGGTAAAATATAAATATTAGGAAAACTCAGAAAAGTCTAAAATAAATAAATAAATAGAGGAAAATATTAATTTTTAGAAAGACGATTATTAAGAATATTTCTTTTATAGAAGAATTAAATATTAAGTCTATTCTATAAAGTCCTCTTAATAATACTATGAAATTTAATTTAGCCTAAACGCTTTGTTGAAAGGTAAATAATATTACTACTTATATTAATATAATAGAGATTAATCTATTTTTGTTAAGTAAGATCTCTAATTAGGTAGATGTATTCTAATCTTTAAAGAACTTGTATTACTATTATTCTTATAGAATTAATAGAGAGTTTTATAATATTCCCATAAGAATAAGTCTCACAAAAATCACTCTATAAATAGATAATTATATTACCTTTTTATTCCTAGTAGTTTTTAAAGTAAATAAAGTAGATATATAAAAGTTCATTCCTTTATAATATACTTGAAGTAGTTTAAGCTATAAACACTGTAGTGATAGTGCCTTATATACTATAGCTGTATTATAATAAATACTATAACATATATTATACTATAGCCTATGTACTATAGTTATAGTACTTTATATACTATAGTTATGGTACTTTATATACTATAGTTATAGTACTTTATATACTATAGTTATAATACTTTATATACTATAATTATAGTAGTCTATATACTATATTATCATATATATATTATTTAGTTACTTTTACTCTATACTTAAATTAATATCTAAGCTCTTCACCTTAGATATAAGTTTAACTATATATTTTACATAATAAGAGTATTTATATCAATACGAACTTATAACTAGTTTAGAAAGTAATGAAATTACTTATAATTATAGATAGTTATACTTCTAGTTTTAATATTTAACTCTATAGTAGTAGAAGACTTCATCGTAATAATTTATATAAAGAAAGCTTATTAAAGCTAAAGCCTAATATATATAGCTAGAAATAACTACTAAGGTTATAAAATTAAAAGTCCTTATAGATTTCTTAAAAACAGGATAAAATAGAATACTTATAATAATTAGGCATTCTATAATGTTTTTTTCTATATCTTTTATAATAAAAATATAATCTTCTCGAGATCTATATATTTACTTATGTAAAAGCTATTATGAAAGAAGTATAGAAATATCTAATTATGACGATTATAATTGAACCTATTACTTTATTAAAATAAGTTTTAATCAAGATATTCTAAATACTATAATTAATAAATAGCCTATAGATATTTAAAAGAGTATTATCTAGTTGATCTACAAACTGCTATGATAAGCTAATAATATTAAATATTAGGTATTAATTAGATAATATCTTAATATCCATATATTACTATAATACTAATTATTAGATAGCCTAGAATATTATAGTAATATAATTATACAAGTTTTCAAAATTATCTAATTATATTGGGAGTATCTATATTTATATAAATATTATTTATATATTAATTATATTGAATTAATATCTTAAGACTATTTACTAATAAGAATAAGTTAAGTCTTATTCTATTACTATAGAGTTTATAAGTTAGCTTCTATTAATAGTAGAGAATTGTTATATTAATAGTGTAAAATATCGTCTTAAGGATAAGTAAGGCTCAATTTAGAGAATATTAAGATTATAAATATTAAGGTTATGATAAATATTTGAATAGAGTGCCTGTAGTTAGTAATAGTTAAATAGCTTGGAAGATTTGAATTATATATTAATAGTTATAAAAATATAAAGGCGTAAGGTTATTATAGAAGTAATGATTAGTTATTCATTATTGAAAAGATTCATATAAAGTAAGTATACTAACTATAGCTATAAGGAGTTTAGTTTTAAATTAACTAAGGGCTAGTTATAATAATTAGTAGGGTGGTAAAAGGTTAATATTATACTTTAGAGTGTAAGATATCTTCTAATAGTTGTAGTAGAAAGCGAGCTATTGGTTCTTCCCAACTATATATATTATATTTATAGTATTATATATATAAGTATAATAGTCTATATATTATAATTATATATATGTTAAGCCCTAGCTTCAATAAAGCTTTCCCCGATTGTTACTACGAAGTCTTCTACCACTATAGGGTTAAATATTAGAGCTAGAGGTATAATTATCTATAATAATAAGTAATTTCATTACTATTTTAACTAGTTATAAGCTAGTATTAATATGAATACTATTATTAGGTAAAATATATAGTTAAATCTATATATAGGGTAAAAAGCTTAGATATTATTCTAAATATAAAGCAAAAGTAACTAAATGTATTATAATTATAGCTATACTTCTAGTATTGTTATTAGTATAGCTAAAACTTTAAAACAATCTTTCTATATAAGAATTTCAATATTTTAATAAGTAGTAATTATAGATACTTACTTATATTATTAGTTAAATTACTATTTCTTTTTCTATGTAATAAGTATTTCTAGAAATATCTTCACCAGGTCTTTATATTAAGAGAACTACTTCTATCATACTATATTTCTGCCAAATCTATAATAATTATAGTTATAACTTACATATCTATTTACTTATTTATCTATCTATTCTAATAAATAATAGTCTAATATTTCTCAATTGAAGGACTTTATATTTTATTCTTTAACACATTACCCGTTTTAGCTATTTATAGGGATCAAATACTATAATAAGTCTATAAAGATATCTACCTTTCTACTACTATTATATAACCTTAATACCTTACTAGAATTACTTCATCTTTATAAACAATGAATCTTATTTAACAAGCTATCTTAATACTCAAAGATCCAACTTTTCTACCTATTTCAATTCTTTTGAATTCTTTAGACATTTGGAGTTCACTCTATATTAATTATATTTTTACATTAAGTTTAAGTTTATTTCTATTTAATTTGAAACATCTTAATGGTAAAAAAACTAATATAAATAGAAGAATAACTACCTTTATCCTAGATCTTACCTTAATTTTGAGTTTATTTTATTAAGAAGGAAAAGTTGAATTTATTCAACAAAGAGAAAAGAAATACTAGGATTTAGATTTCTGATCTCTAGATTTACGTCTTAAGCTATATTTCTATTTTAAAAGAAGTATTTTAATTTCTAACATTTATTCTTCCAGAAGAAGACAGATTCTAATCTCTTATTTCTGCTGTATACAAAATATACTACTCCTTTATATTATATATTATAAGACTTACCATTTTATATAGTTTTCTTAAGAAATAGTTGCAATATACATATTTTAGTAACTTATTCTATTCTAATAAAACAAGTAGTTTTAGAAAAATCACTATTTCTATATTAGTAAGAAGTAGTAATTCTAAAGTCTGGTTTATTCATATTAGAACTTTACTTATCAGTAAAGATATTCTCATGGATACTATTAAACTTATTATTTCTAGAAATAAAAGTAAAAGTTAGAAAACTTTGGATTATATATAATTATCTTATAGGGATAGTCTTTTGTAAATAATTAATGATAATATAAATATATTCTAAATGTTTAAGTATTTATAAGAACTCTATAAAGTCTTCGTATGTATTAATAAACTTGTAATTTGAAATAAATCTTTCATATTACTCTAAATGGTTTTCGTAATATATACGAATTTCCAAGTAGAATAAAAGAATTAACTAATAATTTACTTTATAAGAAATTAGAATTATCTCAACCCATAATAATATTATATATTTTCAATAGTTTCAATTCTAATTAGGAAGATTTTATCACTTCTATAATTATAAATCTTGAGCCTAATAAAGAAACCTTTATTTTAGGTTTCTTAGTCACTAATTCATTATATAAGTCTAGAAGGAAAGATGAGAGTTTTCTTAATTATATAAAGAATAGCTAGAGAAGAAGGTGTTTAGGATCATTGATATATCTTATGAGAATTAAACGTAAATTATTGATAAAGATTATAATATAATAATCATAATAGAGAGAACGATATCTATTTTTATCTGGGAAAGATTCTAAATTTCTGAAAGAATATCCTAGTAAAACCAAAAAAGAATTTAATAAGAATAGTTTAGTATTTAATCGTATCATTTTGATTAGAATCATATAAAATAGAAAAATAGAAAATAGATTAATAGAAGATAAATAAAGCTTTAAATTTCGAGAATGTATTTCTACAGATATAAATTTCAATATATTTCTAAAACAGATCACATTCCTAAATATATAAAGATTATCTAAAGGTTCTATCTAAGGGAATATAGTTTTAATAATAATACTACTCTACATTTCTTAATAAACTAATAAATTATTAGAATTCCTGAGATTTCAATCAAAAGTACATATTCTTACAATATTGATACTTATCTAAGAACTACTATTATTACTTATGTAATTAAAGATAATTCTATTTTATTCAATGAAACACAATTTCAAAATAGATTAAATAGAGAAAGACTCTATACTTTATAGTTAGAAAAATAGGAAATCAAAAGGTATCTCTGGAAAATGAAATTTGTATACTAAAAGAAATTTATTTTATTCTGTAATTAGAAGTCAATTCATTATCTTTGAATAAGTTTGAGTTAATAGGAATTATTTTAATTTCTATTAGAAGCTAGCTATAGGAGATACTTTAGTAATATCTCAATAAAGTTATAATAAACTTCAAGACTTAATATTTGAAGTAAAGACTATTTACTAGACTATAAGAATAATAATTATATAGAGTCTTAGTAGTAATATCTTATATAAGTCTTGAGGTTTGAATTCATGATATACTCCTTACTATCTATTTATTCTATCATCATAATAATACTTATTATTAATAACTTTTCATAATAAGAAGAACTAATAGCTTGCTTTCTACTACAACTATTAGTAGATATATTGCTTTTTGAAATATCACTTTAATCTTCCTATCTCCTTACTAATTATTATAATTAGTTTCTAATCAATTTAGAATTAAACTCCTCATAGTTATAGTAACTAGTATATCTGCCCTATATTAATCTTCGTAATAATAAATAACTAATAACTCTTTCTATAATAACCTTATATCTTTATATCTTTATATTTTTATACTTTCATACTTTTATAGCTATATATAATTCAAATATCTCAAGACATTTAATTTCTACTAACTATAGGTATTCTATTTAAATATTTATTACAACCTTAATATTTATAATCTTAATATCCTTACTAAACCTTACCTACCCCTAAGATAAGACTTTATACTATTAGTATAAAAGTTCTCTATAACTAATACAAGCTAATTTATAGTTTCTATATAGGTATAATATGACTTAGCCTATTCGTATTAAACAATAATCTCAACATATCAAGTATAGCTAATATATAAATAATACTTATATAGATATAGATGTTTCTAAGCAAGGGGTTAATAGCTTACTTTCTATTATAACTATTAATATATATATTACCCCCTAAAATATAACTTTAGCTTTCCTATACCCTTATTAACTATTATAGTTAGCCCTAGTAAATTGAAACTTAAACCCCTTATAGTTATAACTAGTATACCCATCTCATATTAACCTTTTTAATAATAAATAACTAATAACTCCTTTTATAATAACCTTATACCTTTATACTCTTACGCCCTCACACCTTTATAACTATATATAATTTAAATATCTTAAGATATTTCATTCCTACTAACTATAGATACTCTATTAAAAAATTTATTATAATCCCAATATTAATAACTTTAGTATCCTTATTAAGTCTGACCTACGCTTAAGATAAAACTTTGTATTATTAATATAAAAGTTCTCTACTATTAAGATAAACTAATTTAGAATCTCTATATAAGTATAAGAAGACTCAGCTTATTCCTATTAAAAGATAATCTTAATATATTAAATATAATTAATATATAAATAATACGTATATAAATATCGATATTTCTAATTTAATTAGATAGCTTTTAAAACCTTTATAATTGAATTATTATAATATTCTAAAATATCTAATAATTAATATTATAATAGAATACTAATATTAAAATATTATCTTATTAATACTTAATCTCTAATATTACTAGTTTAATATAGTAACTTATAGGATAACTAGATAATTTTCTTTTACATATCTATAAACTACCTATTAATTATAATGTTTAAAATAATTTTATTAAAACCTGATTTAATATCCTAATAGCCTTAATTATAATAATTATAACTAGATATTTCTAGATCTATCTTATAGTTATCTTTTTATTAATAACTATATAGATCTTAAAGAGATTTCGATTCTATTATAAAAGTTATAGAAAAGTAACGGATTACAGAACGCCTAATTTTTATTAATACTTTATTATATTCCATCCTTAACAAATTAATAAAAATTCTGAACTTTAGAACCTTAGTAATTACTTTTACTTATATATATTAAGCTTTAACTTTAATAAGACTCTTCCTATATAAGTAATTATTATTAGGTTTTCTATAACTATAAGGTTGAATATTAGAACTAGGGGTATAATTATCTATAGTAATAAGTAATTTCATTACTATTTTAACTAATTATAAACCAGTATTAGTATAAATACTATTATAAGGTAATTTGTATAGTTAAATCTATATATAGGGTGAAGAGCTTATATACTATTCTAAGTACAGAATAAAAGTAACCAAATAATGAACTTTTAATATTAAAGTATTATTTAATTGAAACTTAGATTCTAATGTTACTAGCTTAATATAATACTTTAGGGAATAACTAGATAATTGTCTTTCAAATATCTATAAACTATTTATTAATTATAATATTTCAAATAATTTTACTAAAGTTTAATCTAATATACTAATAGCCTTAATTATAATAATCTTGATTAGATATTTCTATATCTATCCTTCAGTTATCTTTTTATAAGTAGCTATGTAAATTTTAAAGAGATTTCAGTTTTATTATAAAAAGGTAATGGATTATAAAATACCTAGCTCCTATAAGTATTCTATTTTATTCTACTTTAAAGGAGGTTAAAAAAGTTCTTAGCCTTATACCTTAAGTAATTACTTTTAGCTATATATATTAAACCTTAGTTTTAATCGAGTTCTTTCTTTTTATTATTACAAACTCTTTTATTACTATAGGATTAAACATTAAAACTAGGGGTATAATTATCTATAATAATAAGTAAGTTTATTATTATTTTAACTAGTTATAAGCTAGTATTAGTATAAATACTATTATTAGGTAAAGTCTATAGTTAAATCTATATATTGAGTGAAGAGACTAGATATTATTCTAAGTATAAAGTAAAAGTAACTAAATAAATGAATTTGCTAAAATTAATAAAATTATTAATACTAAAGAATATAAGAGAGAAATAATAGTTATTAATTTATTCATATTATATATCATATAAAAGAATATACTGAAAGAACAAGCCTTATAAAAAGGATAAAGAAGAATATCTTAAATATTAGAAACACTATTAATAATTAAATAAAATTAGAGAATACCTATTATAACCTTGAATTGCAATTTTCAACTACTCTTTAAATTATAATTAAGGAATATCTTCTCAAACTTAAAAATAAAATAAGTAAGAATTAATTTAAAGTTACTTAATAAGACAACTAAGGGAGAAACTAATAGCTTACTTTCTATTATGACTATTATTAGAACAGATAGATATATAGGTAAATCGATAGTTAAGTTATTACTATAGATAACTGTGAAATTAGGAGAAATATAATGTAATAAAAGTAGTTTTCTCAATATGAGGACTTGTTTAAAATATTCGTAATAATAATAGTTAAATAGAGGGAGAAATAGTAATTCGATTAATAGTATAATTAACTATTTCTAACTATTATTTATAGAGATATTAAGGTTTCTATATAGAAGGTTTATTTTAGAATTCTAGTTGTACTACTAGAGTTCTAGTTATAGCTATAATATATAAGCTATTATAACTATAGTATATAACATATTGTAATTATAGTATATATACCTTAGTATATTATATGAGCTACTATAATTATAATATATGCCGTATTATAACTATAATATATAAAGTATTATAATTATAATATATATACTTTAGTATAGTATATAGGCTATTATAGCTATAATATATAATATATTATAACTATAGTGCAAAGGTTAAAGTATAACGCATA